>QXVZ01023776.1:0-16675 GCA_008931825.1 Phallusia fumigata | reverse complement strand
TTTACAAATCATATTTTGCTTTCAGAACACTATTAAAACAGTTTAACACAACAAGAACAAATTCTGATATGGGTGATTCTGCTGAACAACTGAATTGTTTTGGAATCGGTAAGCTTGTTTTTATTTTAATGAGAGTTTCCAATTATTTTTTCGAAATGATCTTTAGATTTTCCTGCTGCATGTCCGAGATATTATGGAATTCACACTAGTCAATGTTTAAAGACATTATGGGATAGGGTTGGATGTTTGCCAGAGGGACATGAGTTTCCTGATAATCTTACATCAAATCAAACATTTACATTGTCATGGACAAACTATACGTAAGTCTGCATGCAAGTACTTGGTTTCATTTATTGTTTTTATTGTCAATAAATTTAATTATTGCAGGGCTCTGCTACACAAATTCAACACCACAAGAACAAAATCAGACTCGGGTGATTCTGCAGAACAGCTGAACTGTTTTGGAATCGGTAAAGTATTTTTTTATTTTGACATAAATTTATACATTTGAAAAAAGTTAAAATAAAAAGCTTCTTGTAGATTTTCCTGATCCTTGTCCAACTTACTATGGATTACACACTGTGGACTGTTTAAAAACAATCTGGAAGAATGTTGGTTGTTTACCGGAGGGTTATGAATACATGGACAACTTGACATCACCTAGAATATCGTTTCTCAGAGCCACAAACTACTCGTACGAACTGCTTTTGTTTGTTTCTTTTAGATTAGGAACAACTAAGATGAAATGGTGAAGTTGTAAATTTCAAAAAAAAGCTTTTTGTTGACTAATTACACTTGAAAACAAACATTTTTTGGAAACAAAACTTATGTGAATTTTTTAATTTCTTTGTGATAACTTATTTGGTTAATTGTTAGTAAGATTTANCACCACAAGAACAAAATCAGACTCGGGTGATTCTGCAGAACAGCTTAACTGTTTTGGAATAGGTAAAGTATTTTTTTATTTTGACATAAATTTATACATTTGAAAAAAGTTAAAATAAAAAGCTTCTTGTAGATTTTCCTGATCCTTGTCCAACTTACTATGGATTACACACTGTGGACTGTTTAAAAACAATCTGGAAGAATGTTGGTTGTTTACCGGAGGGTTATGAATACATGGACAACTTGACATCACCTAGAATATCGTTTCTCAGAGCCACAAACTACTCGTACGAACTGCTTTTGTTTGTTTCTTTTAGATTAGGAACAACTAAGATGAAATGGTGAAGTTGTAAATTTCAAAAAAAAGCTTTTTGTTGACTAATTACACTTGAAAACAAACATTTTTTGGAAACAAAACTTATGTGAATTTTTTAATTTCTTTGTGATAACTTATTTGGTTAATTGTTAGTAAGATTTAAATTAGGTTGAAAAAAACTTGTATATTTCATTCCTAGTCTTAAGTCTTGCTTTGTAAAACTTGATTCCAAGGTAAGTTCTTGTGTTCTATATTCGGATATTTCGCTGTCTTGCTGCATGTTGAAGTAAGCCTTAGTTAATCATAATTGTTTAATTAACTTTGAAGCTATTAATGCATTGTTGTTGATTTAACTTTGAACCTATTAATGCATTGGTTGCCATTAGCCACAATGCAATTGTCCCTTTTTTCCCCTTTTTTTGATGAACCACGAGAGGCCCTGTCAGTATTAAAACACCATTCATGGTTAAAATGGAATCTTGTAAGGTTTAAATGGTTCACCAAGTTTAGATGTTAAAACTGATTCATTTTTTCAGAGGAGTATTTGAAATCATGAACACAACTAAAACCAATTCAGATTCAGGAATCTCAAGTGAGCAACTGAATTGTTTTGGAATTGGTAAGTAGTTTAACTTTACTTTAAACATTTGCAAAAGAATATCTTACTTCTACTTTTAATTTTGTAGATTTTCCTGACACTTGTCCAAGATATTGGGGCATCCATACTATGCCGTGTTTAAAGACTTTATGGGAAATGGTTGGATGTTTGCCAGAGGGACATGAGTTTCCTGAAAACTTAACTTCAAACCAAACTCATCTGCTTTACCGTACAAATTATACGTATGTAGACCAAAAGGACAAAGTTTTCCACATGTCTAACCAATATTTTATGCCTTTGCTTTACAAAAAATCAACTAAAACTCTTATGATTAAAACATGCTTTTGTTGCAAGTAATCAAATGGTCCTGTTAAATGCTCTACACAGAAGTAACACACATCCATGTTGGATTTTTCAATTACAGAGCATTGCTGAACCAATTTAACACCACAAGAAGAAATTCTGACTCTGGAGATTCTGCAGAACAGCTAAACTGCTTTGGCATTGGTAATGGCTTGCACTTTTTTCTGGGTATGTCTGGTAATGTTCTGGTGTGTTCACAGATTTTCCTGATACATGTCCAAGATATTATGGAATACATACGATGCCGTGTTTAAAGACTTTATGGGAGATGGTTGGATGTTTACCAGAGGGACATGAGTTTCCTGAAAATCTTACATCAAATCAAACAT
Source organism: Phallusia fumigata (assembly GCA_008931825.1). NCBI lineage: Eukaryota > Metazoa > Chordata > Ascidiacea > Phlebobranchia > Ascidiidae > Phallusia > Phallusia fumigata. Next base: position 14,184 of record QXVZ01023776.1, on the reverse strand, counting down.
TCATTCTTTCCTGGACAAACTACACGTAAATATTTCCAAATACAATTGGTGTCATGAGCCTATTTTTTATTGTTTCAGAGCTTTGTTGAATCAGTTTAATACCACAAGAAAAAATTCTGATTCGGGTGATTCTGCAGAACAACTGAATTGTTTTGGAATAGGTATTACTTGCAAGTTAATGTCTTACTTTAATTTAATAATTATGATCTGTAATGCAATTTAGATTTTCCTGATACTTGTCCAAGATATTATGGAATACATACAATGCCATGTTTAAAGACATTATGGGAGATGGTTGGATGTTTACCAGAGGGACATGAGTTTCCTGAAAATCTTACATCTAATCAAACATTTATTCTTTCCTGGACAAACTACACGTATGTTGTTGTTTGCTAATAACAAAGGCTAGAATGTGTTTGTTAAAAAGCTTGAGTGACACTTAGTGTCTTAGACAAGTACATTTTGCTTGAGCAAAACAATTTATCTGTATTTTGACAGTGCTTTATTGAATCAGTTTAACACAACCAGAAAAAACTCTGACATGGGTGATTCTGCAGATCAACTGAACTGTTTTGGAATTGGTATTTGCATTTCTTACATTCCTAAGAAAAGGAAAACAAATATTGTAATTTTTGTCATAGATTTTCCTGATACATGCCCAAGATATTATGGAATACATACAATGCCATGTTTAAAAACTTTATGGGACATGGTTGGTTGTTTACCAGAGGGACATGAGTTTCCTGAAAATCTTACAACTAATCAAACTTTTGTCCTATCTTGGACAAACTACACGTAAGTGAATACTTAGATAGAATTACCACCTTTTTCTGATAAGTCTTTTACTTTACTCTGTTTTTGTCTCTATAGAGCTTTGTTAAACCAATTCAACACAACAAGAAAAAATTCTGACATGGGTGATTCTGCAGATCAACTGAACTGTTTTGGAATTGGTATTTACACTTCTTACATTCCCACAAAAAAGCAAGCAAATATTGTAACTTTTGTTATAGATTTTCCGGACACATGTCCAAGATATTATGGAATACATACAATGGATTGTTTAAAAACTTTATGGGACATGGTTGGATGTTTACCAGAGGGACATGAGTTTCCTGAAAATCTTACATCAAATCAAACATTTATTTTGTCTTGGACAAACTATACGTAAGAAATTGTTTTAGATTTCAAGAGATGTATTCCAGCATACTAAAACTTTTTCAGAGCCTTGTTAAATCAGTTTAACACAACCAGAAAAAACTCTGACTTTGGGGACTCAGCAGAACAACTGAATTGTTTTGGAATAGGTATGAATTTGTCTGACTGCATTATTTTGGGGTTACATTCCGCCAAATTTTTCAGACTTTCCTGATACATGTCCGAGATATTATGGAATACATACAATGCCATGTTTAAAAACTTTATGGGACATGGTTGGATGTTTACCAGAGGGACACGAGTTTCCTGAAAATCTAACATCAAATCAAACATTCACTTTGTCTTGGACAAATTACACGTAAGTGCAAACTTAATTTCTAATATTTTCGACTGCAGTTGGAAATCGAAAACAAACTGATCAACAGATTCTGAGCTGTTAACTTCTCCTGGAGATAAATGAAACATATTCATGTCGAAATTGACATACAAATGTGAGATAGTGAGGGTTTTAAATTATCAGTTATCAGTTGACCATTAAAATATGCATCCATGGTTATATGATGCAAAAATGAAAAAAACTACATTGATTGGTTTGTTGCTATGTGTGAAGTGCGATTTCAGGTGATTTGAGACAAACTTGATATACTCGATCTTTGCAGCAACTTTTTTGGGTTGAAATATTAGTTTTTAAAAGGTGTTGCTCTATGCTGTAACCAGATACTTCATCTAACTAATTTATGATTGTGTCCTGAAACTGGCACTCAGTGTGATCTGCAAAACAATTGGGAAGCTTTAAATTTACACTGTTTAGTTTTTTTTACATTGCAGAGCTTTGTTGAACCAATTTAATGCCACAAGAACCAAATCTGATTTGGGAGACTCTGCAGAACAATTGAATTGTTTCGGAATTGGTATGTTGTTTAGTACCTATTGCATTTATTAATGAGTCTAAAATTATTTTTATGGCTTGTTCCAGACTTTCCTGACACATGCCCAAGATATTATGGAATACATACAATGCCATGTTTGAAGACTTTATGGAAGATGGTTGGATGTTTGCCAGAGGGACATGAGTTTCCTGAAAACCTTACAGCAAATCAAACTTTTGTCCTTTCCTGGACAAACTACACGTAAGTATGTTGCTGTTCTGTTTACTGTTTGTTGTTTAATGTGAGCTTTGTCATTTAGATCTTTGTTAAACCAATTCAACACAACAAGAACAAATTCTGATTCGGGTGAATCTGCAGAACAACTCAACTGTTTTGGAATCGGTAAGCTTAAGTAGTGAAGTTTGATTTGATTTTTTATGATTTTTATTATCTTTAAAGATTTTCCTGATACCTGTCCAAGATATTGGGGAATTCATACAATGGATTGTTTAAAAACTTTATGGGACATGGTTGGATGTATTCCAGAGGGACATGAGTTTCCTGAAAATCTAACATCAAATCAAACATATGTACTTTATAGGACAAATTACACGTACGCACAACTTACAATGGCCCAAGACCTGTATTTTATGTAATGCATTTCTTTATTCAGAGCCCTATTGAATCAATTCAACTGGACAAGGACAAATTCTGACCTTGGTGATTCTGCAGACCAACTCAATTGTTTTGGAATTGGTATGTTAAAATTTTTTTATGGCTTGCGACTATTTATTCCATATATGTTTCCAGACTTTCCTGATACATGCCCAAGATATTATGGAATACATACAATGCCATGTTTAAAAACTTTATGGGACATGGTTGGATGTTTACCAGAGGGACATGAGTTTCCTGAAAATCTCACATTAAATCAAACATTCACTTTGTCTTGGACAAATTACACGTAAGTAGAAACTTAATTTCTAATATTTTCGACTGCAGTTGGAAATCGAAAACAAACTGATCAACAGATTCTGAGCTGTTAACTTATCTTGGAGATAAATGAAAAATATTTGTGTTGAAACTGATCTACAAATGTGAGATAGTCAGAGTTTTAAAATATCAGTTATCAGTTAACCATTAAAATATGCATCCACGGTTATATGTTGCAAAACTGAAAAAAATTACATTGATTGGTTTGTTGCTATGTGTGAAATGCAATTTCAGGTGATTTGAGACAAACGTGATATACTCGATCATTGGAGCAACTTTTTTAGGTTGAAATATTAATTTTTAAAATGTGCTGCTAACAGGATATTTCATCTAACTAATTTGTGATTGTGTCCTGAAACTGGCACTCAGTGTGACCTATAAAACAATTGGGAAGCTTTAAATTTGCAGTGTTGAGTTTTTTTTTACATTGCAGAGCTTTGTTGAACCAATTTAATGCCACAAGAACCAAATCTGATTTGGGAGACTCTGCAGAACAATTGAATTGTTTCGGAATTGGTATGTTGTTTAGTACTTAACCACCTATTGCAATTATTAATGAGTCTAAAATTATTTTCATGACTTGTTCCAGACTTTCCTGACACATGCCCAAGATATTATGGAATACATACAATGCCATGTTTAAAAACTTTGTGGGAGATGGTTGGATGTTTACCAGAGGGACATGAGTTTCCTGAAAATCTTACATCAAATCAAACATTTATCCTATCTTGGACAAACTATACGTAAGTGTGTTGCTGTTTTGTTTTCTGTTTGTTGTTTCATGTGAGCTTTGTCTTTTAGATCTTTGTTAAATCAGTTCAACACAACAAGAACAAATTCTGATTCGGGGGAATCTGCAGAACAACTGAATTGTTTTGGAATCGGTAAGCTTAAGTAGTGAAGTTTGATTTTATTTTTTATGATCTTTCATTATCTTTATGAAGATTTTCCTGATACCTGTCCAAGATATTGGGGAATTCATGATATAGAGTGTTTAAAGACTTTATGGGACATGGTTGGATGTTTACCAGAGGGACACGAGTTTCCTGAAAATCTTACATCAAATCAAACATATGTACTTTATAGGACAAATTACACGTATGCACAACTTACAATGGCCTAAGACCTATATTTTATGTAATGCATTTCTTGATTCAGAGCTTTATTGAATCAATACAACTGGACAAGGACAAATTCTGACCTTGGTGATTCTGCAGACCAACTCAATTGTTTTGGAATTGGTATGTTAAAAATTTTTATGGTTTGCGACTATTTATTCCAAATATGTTTCCAGACTTTCCTGATACATGCCCAAGATATTATGGAATACATACAATGCCATGTTTAAAGACATTATGGGACATGGTTGGATGTTTACCAGAAGGACATGAGTTTCCTGAAAATCTTACATCAAATCAAACATTTACATTGTCCTGGACAAACTATACGTTTGTTGTTTGTATTACTTTTATGAGATTTTTAAGAGGGTCTAAAAATTTACTTTTTAGAGCTTTGCTAAACCAATTTAACACAACACGAAGAAACTCGGATGCAGGAATTTCATCGGAACAACTTAACTGTTTTGGAATTGGTAAACTTCTGCAATTAAATAGCAGCAATTTAACTTCCTAAAACATTTCTTATATTTCAGACTTTCCTGACACATGTCCAAGGTTTTGGGGAATACATACAATGGATTGTTTGAAGACTTTATGGGACATGGTTGGTTGTTTGCCAGAGGGGCACGAGTTTCCTGAGAATCTCACATCAAATCAAACATTTATTCTTCAGTGGACAAACTATACGTATGACCTAATTTTTTTGACGTTTTTTATCTTTCTAGTCTAGATGTTAAAGTTTGCATTTAACGTTTGACAGAGCTTTGCTAAATCAGTTCAACACCACAAGAAAAAATTCTGATATGGGTGATTCTGCAGATCAATTGAACTGCTTTGGAATTGGTATGATGCTGTTGTACATTTCTAAGCCTGAGGAAACATGTTTCTGCAAACAGATTTTCCTGACACATGCCCAAGATATTATGGAATACATACAATGCCATGTTTAAAAACTTTGTGGGACATGGTTGGATGTTTACCAGAGGGACATGAGTTTCCTGAAAATCTTACATCAAATCAAACATTTATCCTATCTTGGACAAACTATACGTAAGCGTGTTGCTGTTTAGTTTGCTGTTTGTTGTTTCATGTGAGCTTTGTCATTTAGATCTTTGTTAAATCAATTCAACACAACAAGAACAAATTCTGATTCGGGTGAATCTGCAGAACAACTGAACTGTTTTGGAATCGGTAAGCTTAAGTAGTGAAGTTTGATTTTGATTTTTATGATGTTTTATTATCTTTGTGAAGATTTTCCTGATACCTGTCCAAGATATTGGGGAATTCATGATATAGAGTGTTTAAAGACTTTATGGGACATGGTTGGATGTATTCCAGAGGGTCATGAGTTTCCTGAAAATCTTACATCAAATCAAACATATGTACTTTACAGGACAAACTATACGTAAGCACAATCTTCAATGGTCTAAGACATATTTTATGCATTTTGTTTCTTGATTCAGAGCTTTTTTGAATCAATACAACAGTTTTATTTTCATCCCTTTTTTTCAGAGCATTGTTAAACCAATTTAACACTACAAGGACAAATTCTGACTTGGGCAATTCTTCAGAACAATTAAATTGTTTTGGAGTTGGTGAGTTGTAATTAATAATTTCTTGAACTTAAATGTGTCTGTCGTTATTTTGATAAACCTCATGTAGATATGCCTGAGACATGTCCAAGATATTATGGAATTCAAACCAAAGATTGTATGAAGACTGTTTGGGACATGGTTGGATGTATTCCAGAGGGACACGAGTTTCCTGAAAATCTTACATCAAACCAAACCTACATATTACATTGGACTAATTATACGTAAGTGGAGGCACCCTTTCACTCTATTTTTGGTTGCCCAGATTTTAAGTACTGTTATTTTAAGTGTACATGGCATTACTGTATTTCCATTATATGTTTTAATGCTCTCTGCTGCATGTTGTGGTATGGTTACAAGTTATAACACTGACTTTACTCTAATTGAAAACAATTGGACTTAATACAAAAAGCTGCCTAGTGAGATTTTTTGTTGAACCTACCCAGTTTTTGCCTGGGAAAGTTGCTTCATGGTTTCTAACGTTTATTCATTGTTTGTTTCTGATGATAACAGCAGCGTTTGTTGAAATTTCAAATAAGTTCTTCACTAGGACTGGCTTGTATAGTTGTAATGATTGTTGTGTTTTTTTTCTGAATGGTGCAAAGAAAGTTGATAGTTGTGCATTTCTATCCATTAGTTGTTATTTCACAAAACTCTTGTTCTTTTTTCTTTACAATTTTTGTCTTATTTTTCTTTCTGTAACTTCTGTTTTTCTCTGTTAACTATCTAATCATGTACTAAGATGAGAAATAAATATTTGCAGCATTTTATCAGTTAAAACTCTTTGTCTTGGATTTGGAAAAAATGTAGATTTGTGATTTCTTTATAAATGTTGTTGGTAAAGTCCCCATTATAATGTTAACCTTTTTAGTATCACTGATGTCAACCTCCTTTGTTTTATTACCTTGCATATTTTCACATAACATGTTTTTTATTTGTCGTGTGCAACAGTGCCTTGTTAAATCAATTCAACACCACAAGAAGAAAATCAGATGCTGGTATTTCTGAAGAACAACTCAACTGCTTCGGAATCGGTAATGTGAGGAGTCATAGCTTTATTTACCTTTTTAAATTTCTTCTGGTCCTTAGATTTTCCTGATACTTGTCCAAGATTTTGGGGAATTCATACTATGGATTGTTTGAAGACGTTATGGGACATGGTTGGATGTTTACCAGAGGGACATGAGTTTCCTGAAAATCTTACAACAAACCAAACTTTCGTGCTTTCTTGGACAAACTATACGCAAGTCCTTGGTAAACCTTTGTTTAATTGTAAAGTTAAATAACTAGTTTCATCTTTTCAGAGCGTTGTTAAATCAATTTAACACCACAAGAAAAAATTCAGATGATGGTATTTCTGAAGAACAACTCAACTGCTTTGGAATCGGTAATGTGAGGAGTCATAGCTTTATTTACCTTTTTTAATTTCTTCTGGTCCTTAGATTTTCCTGATACTTGTCCAAGATTTTGGGGAATTCATACTATGGATTGTTTAAAGACAGTATGGGACATGGTTGGTTGTATAACAGAGGGACACGAGTTTCCTGAAAATCTTACAACAAATCGAACGTTTGAGCTCAATTGGACTAACTACACGTATGAATATATACATATATTTTTACATAATATATATTCATATATGTACACATAAATATGTATACATATATACTGACATCATACAACATAAACTTGTTCTAAAATTGTGCTGTTTTAGATCTTTATTAAACCAGTTTAACACAACAAGGAAAAATTCTGATATGGGTGATTCTGCAGAACAACTGAACTGTTTTGGAATCGGTAAAAACCTTCTTATATTGTTTGTCTTTGGCTATTACCCGTTTTAATGTGCTATAGACTTTCCTGATACCTGTCCAAGATATTGGGGAATTCATACAATGCCTTGTTTGAAAACTTTGTGGGAGATGGTTGGATGTTTACCAGAGGGACATGAGTTTCCTGAAAATCTTACATCAAATCAAACTTTCATACTTTCCTGGACAAATTACACGTAAGTCACAAAAATTTTGGTGTCCATAACTTTTATATTTATTAGTTCTTACCATTCTATTGCGTTTAAGGGCACTATTGAACCAATTCAACATGACAAGAACAAGGTCCGACATGGGAAACTCTTCGGAACAACTGAATTGTTTTGGAATTGGTATTGTTTCAAAATGCATTATTGTTGGGTGCCTTTGCTTCATTTTGTTTCATATTTCTGCAGATTTTCCTGAAACCTGCCCAAGATATTATGGAATACATACAATGCCGTGTTTAAAAACTTTATGGGACATGGTTGGATGTTTACCAGAGGGACATGAGTTTCCTGAAAATCTTACAACAAATCAAACATTTATTCTTTCCTGGACAAATTATACGTATGTGTATTTTATATACTGGATCATACAACATAAACTTTTTCTAAAAATTTCCTGTTTTAGAGCGTTACTAAACCAGTTTAACACAACAAGGAAAAATTCTGATATGGGTGATTCTGCAGAACAACTGAACTGTTTTGGAATAGGTAAAAACCTTCTTATATTGTTTGTCTTTGGCTATTACCCCAGTTATAATTTGCTATAGACTTTCCTAATACCTGTCCAAGATACTGGGGAATTCATACTATGCCTTGTTTGAAAACTTTGTGGGAGATGGTTGGATGTTTACCAGAGGGACATGAGTTTCCTGAAAATCTCACATCAAATCAAACATTTATTCTTTCCTGGACAAATTATACGTTAGTGCAGTTTGTTGCTTTTTGCTGGATNGGAGTCATAGCTTTATTTACCTTTTTTAATTTTTTCTGGTCCTTAGATTTTCCTGATACTTGTCCAAGATTTTGGGGAATACATACTATGGATTGTTTAAAGACAGTATGGGACATGGTTGGTTGTATAACAGAGGGACATGAGTTTCCTGAAAATCTTACGTCAAATCGAACGTTTGAGCTCAATTGGACAAACTACACGTATTAATACATATATATTTATATTTTCATACATATATATGCATACATATATACGGACATCATATAACATAAACTTGTTCTAAAAATGTGCTGTTTTAGATCCTTATTAAACCAGTTTAACACAACAAGGAAAAATTCTGATATGGGTGATTCTGCAGAACAACTGAACTGTTTTGGAATAGGTAAAAGCCTTCTTATATTGTTTGTCTTTGGCTATTACCCCAGTTTTAATGTGCTATAGACTTCCCCGATACCTGTCCAAGATATTGGGGGATCCATACAATGCCGTGTTTGAAAACTTTGTGGGAGATGGTTGGATGTTTACCAGAGGGACATGAGTTTCCTGAAAATCTTACATCAAATCAAACTTTCGTACTTTCCTGGACAAATTACACGTAAGTCACAAAAAATTTGGTGTCCATAACTTTTATGTTTATTACTTCTTACCATTCTATTGCCTTTAAGGGCACTATTGAACCAATTCAACATGACAAGGACAAGGTCCGACATGGGAAACTCTTCGGAACAACTGAATTGTTTTGGAATTGGTATTGTTTCAAAATGCATTATTGTTGGGTGCCTTTGCTTCATTTTGTTTCATATTTCTGCAGATTTTCCTGAAACCTGCCCAAGATATTATGGAATACATACAATGCCGTGTTTAAAAACTTTATGGGACATGGTTGGATGTCTGCCAGAGGGACATGAGTTTCCTGAAAATCTTACAACAAACCAAACATTTATTCTTTCCTGGACAAATTATACGTATGTGTATATTATATACTGGATCATACAGCATAAACTTGTTCTAAAAATTTGCTGTTTTAGAGCATTACTAAACCAATTCAATACAACAAGGAAAAATTCTGATTCGGGTGATTCTGCAGAACAACTGAACTGTTTTGGAATAGGTAAAAACTCTCTCATAAATTGTTTGTCTTTGGATATTACCCCAGTGTTAATGTGCTATAGACTTCCCTGATACCTGTCCAAGATATTGGGGGATCCATACTATGCCTTGTTTGAAAACTTTGTGGGAGATGGTTGGATGTTTACCAGAGGGACATGAGTTTCCTGAAAATCTAACATCAAATCAAACATTTGTTCTTTCCTGGACAAATTATACGTTAGTGCAGTTTGTTGCTTTCTGCTGGATTTTAAGAACGTTTTTGTTTTTTGTGGTAATGAAATTTTTTGTGCAGAGCTTTATTGCGGCAATTTAATATCACAAGAACAAAGTCTGATTTAGGAGAATCTGCAGAACAACTCAACTGTTTTGGAATCGGTTTGTTGTTTTATATCTTTGTTTCTGATTTGTTTTCTGTTTTCATTTTGTGTTTGTTGTCTATTTAGACTTTCCTGATACATGTCCAAGGTATTATGGAATACATACAATGCCATGTTTAAAGACTTTATGGGACATGGTTGGATGTTTACCAGAGGGACATGAGTTTCCTGAAAATCTTACATCAAATCAAACGTTTATTCTTTCCTGGACAAACTATACGTAGGAACATGCTTTGCTACATTTTTTATTTTGCTGAAAAACTTGTTAAATTTATTTATTTTCTCAGTTCATTGCTAAATCAATTCAACAAAACAAGAGAAGATTCAGACTCTGGTGTTTCTAAAGAACAACTGAATTGTTTTGGAATTGGTAAATACCTGAGTGCGTTGATTGTAATGAGGTCTTTTTCACATTGAAATTTTCAGATTTTCCTGATACCTGTCCAAGATATTATGGAATACAAACCATGGATTGTTTAAAGACAGTATGGGAGATGGTTGGATGTTTGCCCGAGGGACACGAGTTTCCTGAAAATCTGACATCCAACCGAACTTTTGAGCTTAATTGGACAAACTATACGTAAATATAGTTTGTAAAGTTTTAAATCCTGATAAAGTATGTTGCATGTTGTGCAGGTCTTTGCTTAAACAATTCAACGTCACAAGAACAACTGCAGATCTTGGGGTTTCTGCTGAACAACTAAACTGTTTTGGAATTGGTATTTCTTTTTATTCCTTTCATCAATTGTTTGTTATTTTTATTATCTGTATGGACTTTAGACTTTCCTGACACATGTCCAAGATATTATGGAATTCATACTATGGATTGTTTAAAGACTTTGTGGGAAATGGTTGGATGTTTACCAGAGGGACATGAGTTTCCTGAAAATCTGACATCAAATCAAACATTTGTAGTTCAATGGACAAACTATACGTAAGGATTTGCAGATGATTATATGGCTACCGTTAGTGTTTTTTATTGTTTCAGATCCTTGTTAAATCAATTTAACAAAACAAGGACAGATTCTGATGCGGGTGTTTCAGAGAACAACTAAACTGTTTTGGAATTGGTATGTTTTGTTGCAAGTACTGTTTATTACCAACACCTAAATGCTCTTTTTTAGATTTCCCTGACACATGTCCAAGATATTATGGAATTCAAACTATGGATTGTTTGAAAACTGTGTGGAAAAATGTTGGATGTTTGCCAGAGGGACATGAGTTTCCTGAAAATCTAACATCTAATCGAACTTTTGAGCTTAATTGGACAAACTACACGTAAAATGTTTGTTGTACTTTTCTGCATTGAGTTTGTTTTCAATTGATTAAATTACAGATCTTTGTTGAGTCAGTTCAATACAACGAGAACAAATTCTGATTTGGGAAACTCTTCCGAACAACTTAACTGTTTTGGAATTGGTAATATTTCTCAACACAATTATCTGCCAAAGATTTTAGTGTACACTTGTCTGTAAAGTTTTTGGCTTAAAATTTAGCATTTGTCATTTAGATCTTCCTGATACATGTCCTCGATTTTGGGGTCGTCAAACTATTGATTGTCTGATAACTGTTTGGAACATGGTGGAATGCTTGGAAGTTGGTTACAACTATCCAATGAATCTTAGCAATTCATCTTTAGAAGCATTATATCGCATGAACTATAGGTATAATAAGTTCCTGAGTGCTACATGTTGACTAGAAGAGCGTTTTTTTGGATTGTATTTTAACATTTAATGTGTATCAGATAGGATGATTGTTTGAATTTCTTGTAAGGATCTGCTTGAGCAGTTGTGAATTGGTAATTTATGCTAACATGCCCTTTTTCAATGGAAAAACTTGCAATTTAACGCTGCTCTTAGTAAAACCTAATATCTTGTGAATATTGTTGTTGTTTTGACTTGAACAGCTTTCTGCTTCATTCCTTCAACACGAGTAGATATGATGCAGATGATGCGAGCGTATATGACCAACTTGCTTGCTTTGGAATGGGTGAATTAAATTGTTTTTATTTAATTTATAAATTTTTTTAAACTTATAATAAGTTTTTAGTCTTAATTGACAAAAAAATCAAAATTATAAAAATGTTAAGTTATATGGTTGTAATTTCCAATTTTGCGCCTCGTAACGTTCTAGCGTTGCGCAGCTACTTCGGGCCTGGTGATTGATTTAGTGCTATTGTGTCGCTATTTTTTCTTTCACCCTCAACTGAACCCTAGTTCTTAGGATAAACATTCACATTCTTATGTGCTGAGCAAAGAAACCTAAAGATAGGGGAATTGAAATACTATTTGTCATCATAGAACTCTCCTGGCTTCATATCTGGCGCTGAAATTAAATCTGTGATTTAAAAAGATTCATGCTTAGCATTTCGAACCAAACCATTTTTTGTTCATCATAGCACAATCAGCATTTGCAATATAACCAGTTGTTAACGTTGTCTGAAGCTCAGCATTTTATTTTCAGTGTATTTCACAAACTGCACGACATACTACTGGGAGTTGACTGTGGATTGTTTAAGTTTTGTTTGGCATCATGTCATCAGATGCTCGGATCGAGGCCATGGTTATCCTGGAACTGTGAATGAAACAGAACTTAGACAGTACTTGGACTTTAATCAAAGGTGGCACTTTTACTTTGTTAAGTTTTTTCTTATTTTGTTTTTGTCATGCTTGGCCAATACAGGTACTTGAGGCCCAGCTTTAACATTTCCAATCGTAATTGGGTTTAAACGCAACATAAATTTAATGAAACATCAATTCCACTCAATAGGTGGCAAGGTGCAACTAAAAACCTTTTCTCAGAACAGTGATTATTTAAGAACACAAAGCAGAGATTTGAAGAGTGGCTTACTTAAAAACATAAGTGCCGGATAGTTGTAATACAATTTGCACTGATAATTTTTGCAACAAAGTGTATTCACTTCATACAAACTCTCTGGCAGTTATTTTTTATTAGAAGAATTTCAACTTGCCAGTAACAATCTGTTGTTGTGTGCTTAATGTCACAAGCTCTGTGCGCACGAACTCATTGTGCATTCTCTTAATTTCGAGGTGTTTTGCAAACAGCTTTAAAATATTCACTGCACATGTTTAAAATATTTGTGTACAGCTTGTGTTTTGTACTATTTTTAACAGAGATGTAAGAAGCTGGATTGAGACTATACGACACGAAGCTGACAATTTTTATGTTGATCAACAACTTTACTGCTATGGAATGGGTAAATAACCTACATTTTGCTTACATTTGGTAAAGTAGAACCCACACAGACATTTATTACTTCTTGTTTGAAACAAGTGTCTGTATATGTAGGTTGCAAGTTGATTTATCAATATAACCCTGAATCTCTGTGCTTTGTAACTTGAGTTGGATCAAGTCTGGTAGCTATAAGATGCTCGAAAACCCAAAGTCACTGCTAAGTTTAATGAAAACTCACTGTACGAGTGAATCATAAACTGTGATGTATCTGGCTCTGGCAAGTAAAAAATATTTGTTCAAAAACTGCTTGTTGCGCCATGAAGTTTTACAGTTTTGTGCCTGAGTTTTTAAACCTCTGCCACCAACAGTGGCTAAATCAGGAACCTATTATAAAAACCTTGACTTTGGAAATCCAAATCAAATGTGTTTGAACAACATCATCCAACAAAAACCTTGTATTACATCCAGAACTTCCACCCAACTGTACATTCTACCCGCCCCACAATGACAGTTGTCTGAGTTACATTTGGTTGAATCCCATACGTTGTGTCATGGAAGGAACTTTCTTTCCCCCGAGATTAAACACCTCCCACAAACACATCTTGTATGGAAGTGGCGATATGTATGATGTGCATGATACCATGTGGATATTGTTTGAAGATCAGATGATGTGCTATGGACTGCGTAAGCATATTGCGTGGATATCTATTCCAATAAAAGCTTGGTTTAGTATTCAAACATGGATGTTTGGTTTTAAAAGTGTTTTGGGGCTTATAATTTTGTTTTACAAAATTTTGTTCTATGTCTTTTCTTTTTTTCAATAGCGATAGACTTCGTGTCGCAAAAAAAGGTTTGTCACCAAACTAAAAGGTTCTTTTAATCTCCCACTGCATTTGGGCTTGAAAAATGTGTGAACATATATTTGTTTCCATGCAGGTTTTCCTGAAGTTTGCAACTACTTTCCACCACACAACAGCACTTGTTTGAATCTTCTGTACCAGCAG
>QXVZ01023770.1:0-15369 GCA_008931825.1 Phallusia fumigata | reverse complement strand
TCAAAGGTATCAAGGTAAGATAATGAAAACTATATTTTGTTGTTTACCAAATTTGCTTTAAAATATCACCAGGAAAAGATTGAATATGATGCTGTTTCGTGTGGAGCAATACTATCTGATTACCAACGGATCAGAGTAGAGGGTGTCTGCAATCGATTGGATATACATAGTTTGACTTATTTGTGGAGGCAAGATCAAGAGATGCTTTTGTTGGTTTGTAATTAGTTGATAAACAAACCTCCAAATTTGTAAAGTTTTTCGCCTATAATTTTAGGACATGATTAAATCAGGTGTTGATGCCATCTTAATCAAAGTCGCTGCACTTGGCCTCAATGAAAAACATCTTGGAAAATCACTTGATATAATGCAGGGTCATCTATTTAAACTGGTAAGGGGTAGTTTTGTACAAAAACGTAAACTGTCAATTAAAAATAATTTAAATACTGTGTTTGTCAATTCAGAACTCAAAATATGGATGTCATGTATGTGGTGAAGGTGGAGAATATGAAACATTTACCCTGGATTGTCCATTGTTTAAAAAGCGGATTGTCATGTATGCCACCTATTGCTTGTCTAATTGAATGAAATTGCCAGCATTAACAGTATGCATTGTTCAAAAACACAATATTAAAGTTTACTCCATTTTATTCTGGTTCAGTTACAATTAAAATGACCGGATAACTGTTTTTAGTGATGATCATGAAATTGTCATTCATTCTGATGATGGATTTGCACCAGTATCGTATCTGCGGTTGAAGTCTTTTCATCTCGAAGAAAAAGCAAAAAAACACTTCGATTTTTTCCAACTTGTCCCACAATTTTTCTGTAATAACACAAGTATAGAAGATCTCCCAGAAAAATCCTATTGTGATGTTAAAGTATGTGTCCTGGTAAAATCTGTTTTGTTTTAACATAGCTTTAGCATCGCCGTTTTTAAATTGCAGAAAGGAACTGTATATGATACTGACCTGAAATTCAGTAATGAAGTCCACCAAACAGCTTTGCCCTCAGTCACATCTAAGGGACCTATTTGTAGCATAAGTGGTATCATTGGATTTGTAAATATGTTTGACTTAGAAGAAAAGGACATTAGGAGTTGTACAAAATGTGCCCTTTTAAAAATGATAAGTAAGTTTGCTGTTTACCGAAGTGATTTGAAGTACTAACATTATTTGTACTTCTTTTAGATCTCTTGGAATCAAAAGGCCACAGCAAACAAGATTCATGTTACATTCATTTGTATGTGTCTAACATGGAACATTTTCCAGTAATCAATTCAGTGTACAAAACAATTTTCAACCTAAACCCACCATCAAGAGTATGTGTTGGGCTTAAGCTTTCAAATAGTACACCTTCTGAAAACAATGAGTTGCTTTCAATTGACTGCGTGTCTTGGAAACAGGATGAGACAAAAAGTAAAGTAATGCATGTGCAAGGAATATCCCACTGGGCCCCTGCAAATATCGGTAATGTTTGCATCCTGATTCTTGAGAACAGAAATTGTGTGCATTAATAATTTTTGTTTAAATGTAAGTTGCTTAGTTTTGTCAACTTCTCTAAAATATATATTTTTCATGCCCTGATAGTTTTTTACTAACGCTTATGAGATCATTGTAAACTAAACTTTGATTTGTTTTCTTTAAGGTCCCTATAGCCAAAGTGTACAAAGGGGAAACATGTTCTTTGTGGCAGGACAGATTGGTCTTGTGCCAGGTTCAATGAGTCTAGTAGAAGGAGAAATATGGGCACAGGGCAAATTGTCATTACAGCATGTTAAGGTGAGGTGGTGTTCGTTAACTTTGCCTCCATATCCAGCATTAATTGAAAACTTATTTTTAGACTGTTTTAACAGCCATGGATGTTAACCTGGACTACAAAGATATAGTACAATGTGTCTGCTATGTAACTGAATTGAAAGATATTAAAGTGGCCAGGAGAATTTGGGAAACAATAGTTAAAATCGATGAGGGCAAGTTACTTTTGTATCATAGCAGCTTAAAGTACATTTAACAGACTGTTTTATAGATTCGATATTGTATGTGGTTGTGCCATCTCTTCCCAAGCAAGCTCTTATTGAATGGCAGGTCATTGCAGTAAAACAAGACAATGATGCAGAGAACTTTGAAGAGAGAGACAAAAGTGATGAAATACAACCTAAACTAATCATGAAGTACAGAAGTATGTTTTGTTAATTAAATGCTGTTCTTTTTTGTATCCAGACTTTAATATAACTTGACTTGCGTTTAGACAATCTGACTGTGGATATGCACACTACCTTACAAGGGTTGTTAGAAGATTTAACAGATGAAATTAAGAGATATCAAGAGCTTGGCCTTAGTGTTTTGCAAATAAGACTTTATTTTGCTATTCAGGAAATCAGTCTTACCACAATGATGGGTAAAATCTTGTGCATTTCATTCTATTATCTTTAGTTGTTCTAATTTTGCCAAAATCACTGTTTTGGATTCAATGATCTGATGCAATAAAGTTTGATGGTTTAACAAAAATATGAAATTGTTTCATAAAAACTAAAATACACCAGGATTCTTGGTGTGTCGTCATCCTAAAACATGGTTGTCACTCAAACTAACTTGATTTTTGTCACAGGTTTATGCAAGAATTTGACGAATCACGCAATCGCATGTGTACCAGTGGAATCAATGTTTGTTCACAAATCACCAAATAGCATCTTTCTATCTGCATTTTGTGTAATGCACAGTGTTTCTTAGCAGGACACTTAACTCTCCATTCTAAAGTTTTACAAGGACCCTTGGGAAAAGGGGTTAATGCTTAGAGCCAATGCTGGTTTAATTGTAGTTTCTTGCAGCAAACAATTGTGACTTTGTATTGTTTCCATTTCTTCTCGTTGCATGGTATCAACTTTTGACAAACCTGATTTAATGTTACCATTTTACGATATCTTTTCTCTTCAGGATGTAGGTTTTTCTAAAGATGTTTGAAGAACTGAATAGGTTAACTGGCTGGTCAATAGAGAAGCTTCCAAACCGTGAATTGATTTTTATCAATGATAAAGGATGCAACGGCACATTTCTTTTACACCACTTCATTGCCCTATACCTCAAAGCAGGACAGCATGTCATTCTGGTCACAGCCGCTCAGTCCTTTGCTCATTACTCTGTGGCTTGTGGAAAACTTGGTGCCAACTTGGCAAGAAGCAAAGCTGATGGAAAGTTAATCCATGTTGATATGATGAACATAGGCCTAAACGAATACTTACAGGAATCAAGCCTTGGAGATGATCTTTCGCAAGGGTTTAGTGAAAAAACTTTAAAGCAATTAAACAGAAAGATACTAGGTTTTGTTGAATCCGTTCCGACGGACAGCAAAACAATTGTCATTGTCGACGATCTATCGTTGTTTCTCAGCCTTGGGCACACTATTGAAGACGTGGTTACGTTTTATCATAAAATGAAGTACATAACACGGACTAAGCACGCCTCGTTTCTTACAGTACTGCATTTAGACGGGGCTGCCGAGGAGCTACCCACCCTGTATCCTAACTTCAAGTACTACGGAACGTGCGAGCTTAAGTTGGAGGGCTTGCAATCTGGCTACAGCAAAGACGTGCATGGAACACTGGAAGTAATACAGAAAAGCGTGAAGAATCTGCGAACTGTATTCGAAAGGAAAGTGCGCCAGTACAAAGTGACCGAACGGAGCCTGCATTTGTTTGCTCCGGGAACATCGAAGGCGGTCTTGTGAGCGTCGGAATTAGCACTCTGGCTATTAAGAAGGAAAACCATTTTCGAAACAGGCCAAACTGATAGAATGGCGTCACACGGAAAAACTCTCACTTGGTTATTGAATGATTAAAAAAAAATGTCGAAGCCAAGATTTTTTTGGCGAAGTTTATGTATCTGTGGTAGCTAATAGCTAACGGGGTATGGTTGTACACCAAATGTTGAAGTTACTTATGGGTATCGGTTGCTTACTTAAAGTTTAATCTATGACTTTTAGAGTATTTGTAAGTCGTAATTTGTTATAAATGTAATTGTTTCGCGGGTGCATGGCACTCACCACGTTTAGCGAGACCCTACACTGTTCTATGAACGATTTAAAACAGCTAAAATTTTTCGAAACTCCCACATGCTGTAGAAAAATCATTTCAGGACCCCAGAGTGCGTTAACGCCTAGATAAAAGTGGCCTAAGAAAATATACAAAGCAACACGCAATAGGCTATTTATGTAACGAGCACTTTATCCGTGTGAGATTCTCAGGTTGTTCAGGGAAGGTACCCCTTCGATTTTTAAGTGTTTCTCGTTCGCCAAATGTAGAAGACATGTGAAGGCGATTGGGACCGAGAGGTTTTCGCTAAGTTCTTGGGGCATGATAGCTGGTAGTTTGTTGTATAGTTCAGAGAAGAGGATAGGGCCACCGTTGTCAGCTTCGGTGGCTGCTTTCTGTGCTTGGGTTTCCTCGGGTACGCTGGAGTTCTCTTGTGTTGGGTTCGGTCCTGCTTCTGGGTTCATGGCCTATAATATAATTCAAGTTTGAACTAAAACTAGTACACGCAACATTTTTTTTAAATGTTCGCAAATGTACGAGATAATTCTGATCTTCAAATGATGCATATTCTCGAAATTCTGTTATTCGGTAAATATTTTTACTGTATAACTCTATTTACTTTATGTAAGTGGTTACGCAAGAGGGTGGCCTATCCGGGGTTCGATCAACTTAACTATACACAAGCTGTTTGGCGACGCAGGATATATCAAAACAGAATATATTAGACAAAGCTTCCCTGCATGGCTGTTGGATTGGCATTACGCCTCTTGCACCTGGCTGGCCGCATGTCAAACAACGAATAGTTTCAGCAATACAACAGCTCACCTCGACAGACGTTTGCGCAGCATCTGCTATTGACGACTCGTTCACCTTCGGTTTATTTGAGTTTGGCGTGTGAAGGATTGACCACATCGCCGTTTTCAGTTTGCGAACGTCGATACGTTTCGCTCTCGTGGCGAAAACAACGTCGATTTTCGCAACCTAAAACATATTTTTCAAAAAAAAGATTTAGACTGAAATGGTCTAGTAACATTTCAAGGTAATGACAATTTTCAACCTTAGAATAGAAGTTTTCAGCTTCGGCTAAAAACCAACCAATGTGGTTGAATCATACATTCCATTCAAAAACATTCAAGCATTAGACATTATTTTATATGTCTCGATGATTTATTTAACCTCAAAACTGGGTTCCGTTTTGTGTTCTTCCTAAAAATGTTCGGCACAAAACTACAACTTACTTTTCGGGGTTCGTTGATCAGGTGGTCGCCCTCGAACAAGTTGTTGTATTCAGAATGTGTGGAGCCCGAGTTTGAATCTTGCACTGGTTCCGGTGATGTGGTGCCGAAGTCGGGCAGGAAGGTCTCGCTTGCGTTGTAAACACTGTTCGGGAAACCTAGTGGCATGTCGTCGTTGTCCGCTGCATCTAAATGAGCACGTACCGATAACGGCCAAATACAGAGGCTTCAAAACAGGGAGGAGCAACGTTATGGTGTGTCGTTTTGTGATTGTAAGGGCGTCGCGATATATAGGGATAGTTGAATATCGAATCAAATTTTGCGTTTGTATCGAGTATTACTGACCGATGTTATTTTATCCACAACGGCGGCTAAATATCCGCATTTCCTATTGAAAGCGACATTTCCAGGCGCAACAGCGCAGACGGGTCGTGTATATTTTGGATAATACTCAACTGCGGCTTTCGCATCATATTAAATAGTAATGACTCTAAGGCGCATAACTAACGGGTTATCGTCACGGAGTTTTGTACCAAAGGCGAAAAGTTAGATGTGAGTTTGATCGAGTAAAAATAGTAGTTACCTTGAGATTGTGGAGACGTTGAAATGGTAACAACAATTGGTTAATAAAAGACTAACACAGTCAGCTTTTATACCATATCTACCCTAGTCGCGAAATTTCATCCACTAGTACTTCCAATATCTAGTGTTTCCGCTGTTGCGGTAAGTAAGATTCGGGGGAAAAGTCAGAAGTGCGCTTTTTAAATCAAATAGGAAACTACTGCCGCAATCCTTACACCGTTATAGCCCTCGGTGCAAAACCTACTAGAACGTTTTTTAGAAAGATAAACTTTAAACTGTCGTATACCATCGTCAAACTCGCTGTCCACTAGAGCAGGGCAGAACTCGTTGTTTTCGTAGTTAAATTTGTCAATGACGCCATCCGGGTCGTGAACTGACACACCAGCCTTCAAAATCATCTTCTGTGTCAGGGGTTTTACCACCACTTTCATCTGCATGGCTCTGCGAATAAATACAGATACCAAGTTAATGACGTCCATATGCCTGGCATTTTTTCTTCGTTTGTTATTCTTTGATAGGCGGTCAGTAAGGCTTAGTTTTTAATTTTTTTGTAGTTGCGCTGTGTATAGATAGGAAAAAGGGTGTGTATTGGTTTTGTCGTAAGATGGAAAGTAGAAGATTTCGACAGTTTGGTGTGGGGCTTTCATATGCAGAACTAAACAAACTTTCCAACACCAACTTACGCTAATATATTTTCACAGTTCGATGTGGAGGTTTGTAACAGCAGGTTAACGCGACGATTGGCTTTTAACATTTCCAGTTTGGCTTTTGAGATCTTCCGAGGTTGAAGTTTTTTATCCTTTTTCGTGCGTTCTTGATCTAGGTCGACGTTGGATGCTTTCCTTCGTCGCTTCGTAGTCACTGTCGATTTTTCGGATTTTTGATCGTCGCCTGTAAATGAATGCGATGGATTACTTGTGTTGCAGTAATTTGATAAGACGCAAAGATGAACAGGTCCAACCAAATCGCAGTGGTGGAGGTCAAAGCTTTCCAAACTAGGGGTCGCGCAACGAATTTTTTTAGGTAACGAATACAACAATTTTTCCACCAATGGTCGTAATGGCCGACTTTTGAGCAAAGCTTAATGTTTAAAGTTTTCTAACATTGTCATGCTGAAACTGCGAAAAATAAATTAACTTTTGAGTTTTGATTGTTGAAATCAATAGGGTGCGCATACCAAAAAGCCAAGTGTAGGTAGTGTGGAAGCCCTAGCGTAGGTAGTTCGATGGTATTGCCGCAGGTCACTGTCGATGAAGGTTTTTCCACATTTAAATTATCCATTACAACAGCATTAGCAAGAACAATGGAAATAAATGGCCACTTTTCACACAATACCACTCACATTTAACACCCTAAAACAGGGCTATCAAACCGCGACCCTCGAGGTTGTTTTAAGTGCTCCGCGATATAATAGGTTTTGAAATTTTTAAAACATTTTTGTTTATAAGCTTAGATATATTCACCATCAACATAAACCCACATTTTTATCAGCCCTACTAATAAAAACTCGGGTACCAAACGACTATACCAACAAGTTTGGTATAAATGCACACCAGTTGGCAACACTGCGTGCAACTAGTAGTGACGCATTATCACCCCGTGCTATCGCGACGTTTGTGGCCTGCAATAACTTTCTTCACATAAAAGTGGCCCGCTACACTTTACTAGTAGGGCAGGTCTATCATAAAAGTTTATCGTACCGCATTCGCCGACCACCGACGATGCAGATCTTGAACTTTTGTGTCTGTGCCAATGTTCGGGACCGTTGTACACATTTAGGGCACTGGGTTTGAAGTACGAATATTCCTGAGGTAGAATGGACACCAACTGGCTGGGATCCATCACTTCGTCGTGGTCTTTGCTTCGGGAGTTTTCTTCGGCCTTGTGGTTGTCCTGTGCCCCAAAGACTGAGACTTCCACTGTGTCCTCAGCCATTGCGTCAAAATCTAGATGCAAGAAGTTACCGCTTTGTGAGTTGCAATGGCCTTTTTGCCAAGGGATTTCGCCAAAGTTTCAGTGCATGCACCTAGTACCAGAGTACACTGGTGCAACCATAAAAGGTTTTCGAAACAGAAAATTCATTTTATCAGGTAGCTATATTTAAAAAGTACACAGAAAAACAGTTAAGCAAAGCAAGTATGCTATCATATTCTAACGTTTGGATTACAGCAGGCTACAGCATTAAATTTGTTGATAAAGGGCAGTAAAAACAATGTTCCAACATGCTCTTATACCTCTTTTAAAATTATAATGTAACAATAAGATTTGTAATCGTAGATTTAAAAACACTCAATAATACATTCGATATTATAGAGTACTTGATAAATCTATATTTTACAACCACATACACAGATAAATGCAAATATATCCAACCAGAAGACAACAGCACCAATAACACTGTAAAATATTGCCTTTAAATATATACTGCCTATGTTTTGCAAAATACAGGAAGTTTACCATCCATATCGTCATTGGTAGCATGGCAATCATCATTGGGCAAGTCACTTGCTGACTGGGTTTGAGATTGAGATCCCTCGGACTGAAGGGGTTGTGACAAATCTGAACTGATTGAATCTATGGGATTCTGTTCATAGATGCAAAAAATGACTTTAGCTATATTTCCTACTATGATTGTTTTTGTTGTGATATTTACATGATTTAATTTTTTGAGCAATGGCAAGATCAAAAGCGGCAATAAAAAACAGGAATTCCTTACATATTCTTAAGAACAGGCACCGTTCTTTGAGGTAGCCATAAATAGCATGACATGTTGGTTTAAAAAGAAAGTTCAACATAGGTATAGCTGATCAGTTACGAAAATGTTAAAATTTAGTGTTAAGCTTGGTGTGAATCCTAACAGAATGTGGTACTGATGTGCAAAGGACTTTTACAATATATATTACACCAACACAATGACATAACATGTAATCCAACTTACTGCTCCAAAATCCAAATCATGTAATGTGTTACAGACAGTGGTATCCTCTGATGTGTCTTCAAAACAATCAGTAAAGCACTTCTCCGGAATGTTGGACAGTAGACTGGAATCCTCCTTCAGACTTGCACCTAGCAACCATTTAATACAACATCATTAGATGCTCAGTAAAAGTTCTTGGAGTGTGATTGGAATAGGGTGTCAGAATTACCACTGGAACATTAAACTTTGGTTTTTGAGAAAGCTTGTTGTTTTAATCAATGATAATGTTATTGATATGATTTGATGGCATTAACATCCGAAAAACGGGTTACAACTAAATTTAGTATTAAGTTAGGCATTTCAACACATGGACATAACAAGCACTGCTGTAATTCAGAAAAATAATTTGACTATAATAACCCCTACGTCCTAATGTAAGGTATAACTGAAAGTTAGTCACTAGCAACAGGTTACCTTCAATTTCTGTTGGTAAGCACTGTTCGTCAAACAGCAAGGTTGTTTCATGTGCATCCACACCAGTTTGGTTTAAATTCAAGCTCTCACAACTTGCTGCATCTATGGCTGCAGTCTTTGATTTTGTTAACAGGTCGTTTGGCCAGCAAGTGTTTATCAGTAAAAGTCGCAGAGCTCCTACATTAGTTTCCAAAATCTACAAAAAGTCAGGGTTTTCAACATTTTAGAATCAAAACATAAAACATGTTAGAATAAAAAAACAGTAATACAAAATGGGTATTGACCATGTAAAAAAATAGTTTCGCAGTTTTCCTCCAAAAAGTTTTTGAACCTACCTTGGAATTTTTCTTTCGTTTTTTCACTTTTGGTTCATTTTCACCCTCTACTTGAACAACATCAACTTCATCCTTGTCACCACCTAAGCTGCTAAGAACCCTGATCAAAATATAAATGCAACTTTATTTTACTCAATTACAAAACAACAGTTAACTGTCAGAACGAAAACTTACCTGTAGATTTCTGAATGGACAGCATCTACTCTGGATGCATAAATCTTAGCACCTGCAAATATCGTTCCACCAGCCAATCTAAAGTTTAGTGGGCCATCTTGTCGAATTACCTCATTCATGTGTTCAATCAGTTGCAAGTCAAAGGCATTTTTGTGCTGTAATGTATGTTCACCCCAGAGTTAAAAAAGTCTTTCCTATGTAGCTATATATAACAAATAGATACATTATAAAAGTTACATCATTATTTCCTACATTAATTTTGTTTTCTTGGGAAAGTTTCATGCACTGTGAGTAATGTTGAAGCAATTGATCCTTTGTCCAGCTGACTTTTGATCGCTGTTCTGCCAAATCAGCAACCTGTGCAATGTGTATGATTGGTAAAATTTGCAAAACTGGAGTCTTAAAGACTTCATTTAGAGTCTCAACAGAAAGATACAGGCCAATTGTGGGTAAAACAACTTCCTTCATTAACAAAATGCTGTTGTCATCATTAGGAATGACCTGGAAAAGTAGGGCTAGGTTACTTCCACTCCAAAATGGTGGTATGACAACAATTGCCCCATCAAACCATTTTTNACCTGTGCAATGTGTATGATTGGTAAAATTTGTAAAACTAGAGTCTTAAAGACTTCATTTAAGGTTAGAGTCTTAACAGAAAGATACACGCCAATTGTGGGTAAAACAACTTCCTTCATTAACAAAATGCTGTTGTCATCATTGGGAATGACCTGGAAAAGTAGGGCTAGGTTACTTCCACTCCAAAATGATAAAGGTATGACAACAATTGCCGCTTTAAACCATTTTTCTGGAATCTTGTTTTGATACAAGTACTGCCCAAAATCTTTTTACTTAGAAGTTAAATAATAAATATGCCTTGCAAACAACAAAAAAATATTGAAAAAACATATGACATAAAGTTGTCACAACATAGCAAGTACAATACCGAGGCATTCTTTGACAGATGCAGAACTTTGCTAAAGCCTCTTGAGTGTCTTCTTTGCCTGCTAGTCTGTGAATCCTCTTCAACAACCACATCAGGCAAGTCAGGTGATTGTTGCATCAAAGAAACCCCGCTGAGTCGTTTATGTAAGCGCTTGTGTGGCCCAGATTGCGGAGATATTAAAGCATGGACCTGGGCAGTTCGCAAGGGCACTGGAGTGCTTGCCATTTCGGATTTAAAGTTACAAAAAAGTCTATAGCCTATTATCAAATAACCTAACGACAGCGAAAAACTGTTTGGCAACAAGACTGTAAATGTTTAAAAAACTTTTTTTAAATGCCTAATATATACTTGTGTTGCAGGCTGTTGCAATGTTTGACTATAATCATTCACACTTGTGTGCTTGTGTTCAAACTATACACCAAAAATAAAAACATATGAAGCAAATAACAGATTTGTGTCAGTTTGTTAGGATTAAGGTGCACACAGAAAAATATTTCATGTTTAGATTGAGTTTGTAGGTTAACGAATAACCAAATATATAGATATTAGATTGATATTACTTGACTTCCTTAGCAATCATTTGACTGACAATGCAGTCCACGAGTGGTGAAACATTAAGTTCTAAATCTGTTATCTTGTAAAGTTTTTTGATCAAGTCTTTGTCACAAATTTCATCCAATAGGGACAAATTGACAAGCTTTCCTTGAATTTCCCTAGAAACAGAACTTGAATCATTTTTCAGACAAACAACAACAACATTTTCTGTAGTATCATCAACACCAAAAAGTTTAAAGCATTCAGATATTTTGTTTGATGGTGAGAGGTTGTAAAGAACATCGGTAAATACTGTTTTGGTTTTTAGCTTTTGTTCTGTTTCATGATAAAATGCTTTAGAAACAGCTACCAGCAATTGAAATGTGTCCACAATCATTTCAGCTTTGACAAGTGCTATGTGCAGATTTCCCTGGGAAATCTTTTCCTTGAGGTACTTGCAGTTCGAGACGTTTTTGAAGAGTCCAATGGCAATTTCCATATCTGGTAGCAATGGTTCAAGTTTAAATAAGTCCATTGTTTACAAACACAGCAAGTACCTTCTCTACTGTAATTTAAGAAAAACATTAATAGGTGCACTCAAATCTTGTTTGGATAGAACACAATTAACAATTGTACCGCAACCGCACCACATCACAATTCACAACACAAATTGCCTGGCAGTATAATACTAGGGCGCAAACGTTTCACAAACGTACAACAAAGACTACAAAGCCAAAAAATAATAAAAAAGTCTTACACGTTTTTGATTTCATTCAAAAATTCGTAATGACGTTCAGTAAGAAACATTATTTTTTAACGTCTTTTTAGTTTCCTCTAGTCAGCGTTCGTTTTGTATTGCCCACGAATCATTGTGAAAGTTGTTCCCGCTCAGAACGCACCCATCTGTGACCGATATGATTTTGTCAACATGTTTGCATCTTTTTGGTGTAAACTTTGGATAAATAAATCGCATCCAACGTTCAATTTATTGTATCATGGTGACGTGAATATTTCACCTGAAGCTGTTTATGAGATGGCAACTTAAAACCTTTATCGCCGCCTAGTTGAAGTTTTATATTCATTTTTGGTAGTATCCAGCCAAAAAGCTACCCTTACCAAAGTTTATTCAGAGATAGCTAATATTTAGTCTTAGTAGTCTTGGTTTATGTATCAAAAGTGTACTTTGACCGGTACTGCCTTCGACTATAATGTAATATTTTGAACGCATGATATGAATTTTCATTTTTGTTTGGATAAGCAGTGTAAGGTTTGTAAAGGCATTTTATGAATTGCATTTTGAAAACGTGTACCGATGTATTTTTATTTTGTAAAAACTGTCACATTTGGATACATGCCAAAATCAATAAAATTACCAGAAAAGTGTCAGTTTGTCGGGCATTTTGTCTTTATCTTTTTGCTCCGCAGCACCAATGGCTTTGTGGGATTACAATTTTTTGTCAAACCAAACAAGACCATTCGTCGGAGAAAAAGCGATGTGATCCCAAAAAGTCATCGCTGGCATTGGCGCCGGCACGTCGGGCCAAGAGGGAGCACTTGTCCCCCCTCTGGATTCCAAAAATATAGCCTACTTGATTCATCATATAGCCTATATGTTCTATCAAAAAGTCACATGAATAAAAAAAGTTGTTTGTATTTATATTTGCCCCCTCCTGGAAAATTTTCTGCCAGCGCCCATGATCGCTGGTTATTAATTTCCATAAAGCACGTGACAAACTAATTAAAGCATTAGCAATTCTAAACCTTTGCTCTTTTTACAGAAGCGTTTACACACTGCTCCTGAACAACTGAGATATGTGTTAGATTATACATTGTATTACAAATCCACTACAGTGACAATTGTCGTAGGCTATGTATTGAACAGGTTACAAGTGTTACAATCATGAAAACGCCAAATGAATATAATCATCTTCTCATCGGCATTCTCGTCCGCCACAGCAAGTGATCTTGGCTTACTCATAACGCTCCTAAGAAAAGAAGGTATGTTAGTATTTTACATACAGCACCGAAAAGGTCTGTGTTAGCTTTTTGTGCTTCCTAACCAACCTTTATAGGCGTGCGTATCTATAGCCTAATTATTGCTGACAAGCGTCTTAGACACACAGTATTACTTCAGTTAATGAGGGACTAGTAACTGCTGGACTAATTACAGTACAGTAGTGATACATTGGAGTATTTAAGACTCCGTTTTTGTGATCATCAGTTTAAGAAAAACTTAATTTTGTATGTACCCCCAAATGTTATTGTCAACAAAATGTTTTAAATTCTAACTTAATTGTTTGATTTTAAAAATAAACCAGTGTTGTTTTACTCGTCAGTTGTCATTAAAGTCCTGCAATTGCCTTACATCGCAATGTTGTCCATCCCATCCGCTTGTACACAGACAACTGTAATCATTTGAAAATTCCACACACATGGCTTTGTTTTGGCACGGATTCGACTTGGTACATTCGTTCAAAGCTAAATTAAAACAATTTAAATAGGTCAGACAACAAGCATGGACGCCCGCACGTTAGAAGCAAGATTAGGCCCTTGCCCTTCCTGCGGAAACGTATGTGTTAAGATTTTATGCTACCCCTTTGAAAAATTTCTGACGGTTATCGATCAGTGTATAGAGAAAATGTTTTTGTTCTGTTTTTTTGTACAAAATCATTACATTTCCTTTGTGCGTCCATACCACATTTTACCTGGTGAACAGGTGAACTGATCAGATCCGGGCTCATCGCAGCGACAGTAAAACGTACCCGGCAAATTGACGCAAGTTCCACCAGACTCGCAAGCGGGTTCTGGTTGCTCGCATTCGTTCACATCTTTAAAAAACAACACAGCGTATTTAAATTAGGTTTAGGATTTGTAGGATTTTTAGCTGCTGTCAACATGTTTTGTCAACATTCACTCAAACAGCTTTCTTTTTCTTTGAGTCGTCGACACAGATGCAAGTGTTTATTAATACAAAGTATCTGCACTGCAAAATAATTTCGTAAAGCTTGCTTTAAAAAAGCAACATAAAGTTAACATCATGTTGCGTCATATGCTGTCAAAATCGTTCAATATCAAATTTTGACCTTAATGTATAAAATGCGTCATATGCATTGTGAAATGCGCTTTTAAAAAATTAACGCATTCAACTTCGTAAAGTAATCCTATAATTGATAACATACATTTACAAATCACATTCACGAACAGGGTTAAATTGCATTGTGGTCGTTAACCAGGTAATTAGTTTTAGTTTTAACCAAACCAAGATGACCGGGTGGTTAGTGCGACTGGCTTGTGTTTGCAAAGTTGTTGGTTCCAGTCCTGTCTCGGTCACTTGTGTTTCCCTGAACAAAAAGCTTAAACGCATTGCTCCAACCCAGTGGAACCGGTGAAAAATCAAATCAAAAATAAATGATTCAACGAACTGCAATGAGGCAGGTGTCTTGACAGTGGACTCATTATAGGCATGACGCAATCAGGCGTTCTTGCGCTCCTGAGGATAAAAATGAAAACGAACACAAAGTCGATGCTTAGATTTTTACCGATTTCGCAATTTTCCCCAGTCCAACCTTCCTTACATGCACAGTCGTACGCTCCCACCGTGTTTACACAGTATTTCGGCCAATCACACAAAGCGAAATAGAGCTCGCATTCATCGACATCTGTAAACAATCATAGCCTTCTGTAGTAATCGTAACTTTCTGTTTGTTTGGAGTACCTACATTTTGACACGAAGTTATCAAAGTTGCTATCTTACGATATGTTGTTTAATGTCCCGAATGAATATCAAATATTCAAGTGTATCACTGGGATAACAAAAAACATGGTTCAGTTTTTGTAGGCAATTAGCCTATTAGTGCAACATGGAAACTGCGTACAGAATAAAATATTACCGATATTGCATTTGCTTCCGGTGTAACCTTGGGTGCATTGACATTCGACCGAGTTGTACATGTTCGTGCAGTTTGCTGTGCCCGGGGAACTGCATGCTGTGGGATCATCTGTGCACTTGTCTGAATAAAATAAATATGTTAGGACAAAAATGTTTGGCAAGACATTTGCAAACATGGCAATGTTTTTACTTACTCCACAGAGAGTTCCACGCTGCGTTTTTCTGAAATAAAAAATCATTTGCAGGTTTTTGATGTGGC
>QXVZ01023767.1:0-28621 GCA_008931825.1 Phallusia fumigata | reverse complement strand
GCTGTAAACACTGTACGACGCTCTTGAGGACAGATGCTCGTACTCACGGGCCTCTGTTATTTTTCGATTAATGCAACAAATATGTGAAAGTTGTGACATTATTTGAATTCGCTAGTTATACAGCAAAATAAATACAAAATACATTGTACCTTTCCATGCTTCTATTGGACACTGGACGAACTAAAGATCCACTCAGCCGAATCTTGGGACAGAAATTTGTTTTTACTGCGTGCCCACATATGCTCTTGACATTTTTGTACAACAACAGTCAACTGGTACCGCAGTTTACAGACCGATCCAATACCCGTGCTTACAAACACAACGCATTGAGTTGTTTTAAGACTTGAAAGTACAGTTTGTTGTTGCCTTTGGAATTCTGACTTACCTAAACATACTAGATAAAGGGCATATGAAGCGCAAAACATTAACACCGGATGTAATGGATGTTTAGTCTGGCATTAAAACGACTTGCAATTTGCCGGCCAGGATTCGAACCAACCACCCTTCGTTTACAATACATATCTACGCAATAACAACCTGCCATTTTAGGCAAATACACACCTTTTTGTAAAATATTTCAGGAAACAATCATGACAGAACTAAGGTGTGCAACAGTACAATTTTATTTAACCAATCTTTAAGACGCCGACGAATGCCGACAGTCAATGCTAAAATCCACAGATTTTGCCTCACGCCGTAGCAGCTCGGTGCGCCACCCAGCGGCTGACAAAAAAGCGCTAAATTTCGCACAACATACAAGCACACAGGGGCATTGGCGATGCAACCGTTCGTTTGCATGTTCGGCCATTATACAACCCACGCCCGTATAGAAACAAGGTGTCGGTGATCGCAAAGAGTTGTCGATTGTCTGTCACTCCAGTGTTCGTGCTGGCTATTGTGCGAATGCGTTTGCAAGGACCTCGTTGAGCGAAATATCTTTACTAGACGCCCCTTTAGAGATATGCTTAACAGAGAATTGGCGATACCAACGGTCCGAGTCCCCAAAGAGAGCTGTTACAGAATAAAAACGGAAACAAAACGCCTTAGGGTGCTACGTGAGAGGACAAAACACAGAAAGTTGCATGGACAGACACGAGGAGGAATAAGCTAACACGGGACGTCACACAGGCGTGAAACAACCGACCCAGTCATAAGGCTTGACGTGGTCAAGTAATTCAGTCAGTGAAGGCAGAGAGAACTTTGTCGGGTGGGTTGGAATCGAAATAACGGATAAACATGGTTCTTTGAACCGTAATTAGCTAGAATTCTCGGCGCCCTGCGAGGGGTAGACTGCAAAATCGAGTTGTACGGAAACAAATATCAGTAGTTGTA
This sequence comes from Phallusia fumigata, assembly GCA_008931825.1. Taxonomy (NCBI): domain Eukaryota; kingdom Metazoa; phylum Chordata; class Ascidiacea; order Phlebobranchia; family Ascidiidae; genus Phallusia; species Phallusia fumigata. The sequence goes on along the minus strand of QXVZ01023767.1, from coordinate 27,289 downwards.
CTGTGCATGGAGTAAAATCGTTTCGATCGTGGGTAAACGTCCACAGACTGGCCGCTGTGCTTCATAAAAACAACACTGTACAAATTTTGTAGGGATCTTCGAAGCGAAACCTGCAATCCAACCGCTGGTTCGTTTGGGGTGGCTGACCCCATACAGTGTTACGAGGAGACGAACGCCGCGGAAACTGGGGCGGGGTGGGTGAGTTAGAGGGGGCGCGCGCAAAAATACTACGGGGCAACTATACAAGAACAGAGGAGAAACATAAAAAGCGCGGCACCTTGCAAAACCCAGCCATGGTGGGTCAACTATTGCACTTCGTTCGCCGGGTCCGTTGTTAAAGCATAGCGCTGTGTCGTTTATATCACGGCCGCTATTCTAGGGTCATAAGACGATAAAGCGATTTTTGTATGTTTACCTCATCACTATCATTTTTGGCTTGGCACGAATTCTATTTCAAAAAGCCGGTTGAGCCACAGTAAAGATCGACCTTTCGTCAGCGCAATTGCTTGCCCCGTCGTACTTACACACACATAGATATCGTATATTTCAATTAAGATTTCTATACATGCCAAGGGCTTCATTTGGAAAGCAGCGCTCGGGAAAACATGCAAACGTACAAGAGTTATGTGAACCACGGGGATTGAACTTGATGCGCTATCTGCGGCGTAAGGGACAAAAATCTAATCAAAGTGAAACCTCGGCTTACCTCTGGAACGTCTAGATACCGTGCTTCGCAAATCAAGAGTTAACAAATAAGTTAGTGTGGGGAAAATCGGAAAAAGGAGCATCAAGTGGGAAAAAAGTACAAGACAAAGGCTGAAATGTCACCAGAAACGCTTGAAATAATAATATGGTGCGCCGCGTCGAAGCGCGTAAACGTAAAACAGGGACGAGGCGAGGCATACGTGTGTACAGCGAAGGTCAAAGGTCGCACGTAGGTCCTGTAGGTTTCAAGTTAAAAGCTGGGGAGTATCTTTCGAGACTCGTCTGATCGGGAGAAAAACAAGCAGCACCTCCGATACCGCGTCGACCGGGCACGGAATAATACCGGGCCAACGCTACTGGATTTCACAACACACGCGCTTCGGACGTGCTGACGCGTCTATGACGTCATCAAGCGCTGTCGCGGGACAATGCGATGGCACGTGTCGACGCCGCCACGGGATCGCTATGTGGGCCGCTGACGCAACAAAGGAGTGATTCTCAGCGAGTCGGCCGCAACCATCGCAAACTCTGTACATTGCGCCACACCAGCCAGTTTTTTGTAACTTGACTGAGGAGTGGCGAAAGGTAAGCAACCTGCGGGAAACGCAACACTCACATTCCGTATGACGAAACATAAACGTTGGGCAACNTACTGGATTTCACAACACACGCGCTTCGGACGAGCCGACGCGTCTATGACGTCATCTAGCGCTGCCGCGGACAATGCGATGGCACGTGTCGACGCCGCCACGGGATCGCTATGTAGGCCGCTGACGCAACAAAGGGATGATTTTCAGCGAGTCGGCCGCCACCATCGCAAACTCTGTACATTGCGCCAGACCAGCCAGTTTTTTCTAACTGGACTGAGGAGTGCCGAAAGGTAAGCAACCTGCGGGGAACGCAACACTCACATTCGTATGACGAAACATAAACGTTGGGCAACAACTACATCAGCCCGCAACGTTACTGGCCCGATGACAACACAATATCTCATGGAGATGATGTCACTTCCGGGCTGGTGGTTCATTGCCGACTAAGACGCGCTGTGACGTCATATATGCCGGCTTGTTACAGCACGGCTCCACCGAGCAGCTCTCGACGGCAAGCGAAGACAGCACACCACGAATTGTGACGTCACAAAGTGCCACGTGACGTAACCGCGTGGCGCGCGTCATCGGGTGGCGTGACTGCGGTCCGATTGACTTCGAGGCGGTGGTTGCAAAACACGCAGCGCGTTGTGTCCGTTAAGACAAATAAAAAAGAAGATAAGGGGGTGCGGCGGGGGTTGTAAGGGTAAACTGGCGATGGGAGCTAAGGGGGCAGACATTGTCATTGCGGGTCCACCGGTTCCGGTCTATCGCCGCGAATTCACCGTTCTGTTTCGTTTTCGTTTGAAACAACAGCACCTGTGAATGCAAATCACTCGTTACATATCTGATGTTTACATAGTGAGTACACACATAAAACCATATGACGGCAAACTCTATGTAATTATAAACCGGCAAATGTTAATGATCAATCAGTTAGCAACACCCACACATTTGTCCATGGTTTTGAACAGCCAATAGGTGGACCGCTATGTGGTTACACCCCACTTTTATATTTAACATTTTGATTCAACAAAATTCTAAAAATGGTTATGTTTGGTAAAAAATGGCAATAACCAAGAGCTAAAATTTGTTTAGAATATTGCAAACATCAGTGGACTTTTAATGCAGTTTGGGAAACTGAAAAGCATAAAAAAGGTATAGCTACTAGGGTTTGTGTTCGACTCAGACATACAACATAACAACTGCTGACTTCATTAAATGTTGCAAGTTGCAAAAAAAGACTTACTTGATTTCAGTAATGGCATCAACATCAGGATGTTGTTGTGTGATGGGTGCATTGGAATGACCAGCACCAGGGTCATCTGGGGTGTCCACATGCTGATATGGGTTGCGAGGCTGTGATTAGATCGGTGTATATTTACAGTGACATATACTCTTCTTTTAAAGAAATGAAACACTTACCCTTGGCACTTGATTTCTTGGCACATCTGCCGTTACTTGGGTAACAGATTGCTAAAAAACAAAAAACTTGTTTAACGGCGGTGCCGCGGGACCTAACATGTTTATCGAACATAATTCATAGACATAATTGAAAACACAATTCACAATAAGGTCGCTTTTAGCTAGCTTTTTAATTGTTGGGACAAACATCTCATGGTTTATTTTTGACATTCCCTAAAAAGTGGCCCAAACCTAAGTTGCAATATGACTTCTATAAGGCACAGAAACCTCCATGTACAGAAAACAATCCATATACTGATAGTGTGGCTCTATTTTGTATGGACCTTAATCTAAAAATTTATAAAATGCAAAAATTGCCATTATCACAGTGGATTTATACCTTGTTTGAACCACAACCCACAAAATCAATTTAACCTAATCAGCAACCCCTTTTTCAAATTAGATCCATAAATGTTTAACTGAGCTGATAACATTTAATTCCAAAATACAATCGATGAAAGATGCATAATATTTTCCCATTTGTTCTCTGCAAATAAGTTATTTAAACCTTTTTCGAATACACAATTGCAAAAATGGTCTATCATCGATGTCTATTTTTAAATTCTTTGCACAAATACACCGCTGTTTGCAACCCCCAACAAAAAGTCCATACCAGGGCTGCTACCTGAGAGATGTACCAAGGGAAAGTATATGACAGTACACACAACATAAACCTAGAAATGTGATGCCCAACCACATCGTTACTGGAAAACAGTGTGAGCCACATAACAAAATCACAAAGCCTGGTTTCCAGTACTGAATATTTACTACCGGAGCCAAAACAAGCAAACCAGGCAAACCAGCATCGTAAATGTGTTTGTTGAGGCCAAATAGGCTTGAATAATCTTAGCTTAGGAGGAACTGGTTTTTAAATAAGATTTCAACACTGCACATGAATGTAGTATTACAGGTTTGTATAGCTGTGTTACTGTTACACAACTGTTACTGTTTTAGTTTGTAAAATTGACTTAAAAAACTGTCATTCCTTAACTTAATAAAATGTACAGTCATTTCGATCAGACTGAACCATCACCTATATATTTTTTTGAGGCTAATCAGCAAAAAAATTAACAATTTAAAAAAATCGTATCAGTTGAATACAACTGTGTGGAAGAGTTTTTATCAACAACAAAAACAAAGAAATTAGGTTGACAAAATCTACCCACCAAACTAGTGTGTAACTTTTTGTCTGTGAGAAAGTGAAAACTAGTTATAAAATGTCACTTTTAGCTCCAATTTAAACCAAGCGAAAGTCATGCATGTATAGTAAAACATGTCAATTTGCTGGTTTCCAAATGTTAAAAGCTTTTCCAAACATCAGGTCTAGGTAATATGTTGCTTTATGTAGTAAAAAACGAATCTCAATATCATGACAGCAATTAAAATCCACTGGTTAACAGCGTACTCATGTCTATGTACAGAAGGCTTTCAGGATCAGAAAATCCATTCAAATTGGTAAACACAAGATCGCTATGTCAACAGTACCTTTGTCTAGTTGCTACAATTCCAGGCAACTATAAAACTTTAGTATTAACAATGAAGCAATGATTTAAGGTAGTTTTAATATATTGTGCGCAAGATCAAATATATTTACCATGGCAAAGAGGAAGCCTTGAAGTAACGACAATGCTGATTTTCTCAGAGGGTTTTAAGAGCCATCTCTATTGGTAACCACAAAGACATTCAAGGCCAGTGAGCCATTTTAATACACACATCAGGCTAGGAGCAAATCACTGCAGATGTTTTACAGGGCTTTTCTACGTTACACAATCACAGAATCATTAAAAATCGTATTTCTAACAACAATTTACCCACACGATGCAATGCACCTGCACGCAGAAACATTTAACTACTGGCTAAAAATATTTGTTTTTGCCAAACTTCAACCTTTCACAATATAAACCTAAGACACACAAGATATGACATATACACAACCACTCTACAGCAAAACTTGTTGAATGACTTGTTTACAATGTAGACTATGGGTATATAATTAGACACCAAAAAAGCATAGCCGCTAAAATTCAGCCAACAACATTGTTTTAAGTGGAGCATTTAAATTTTTAACATTTTGGTTTATAGGCCCGAGTAAAATACCAAAAAATAAAATCAGTTGTTTCTGTTATTGGCCAACAAATCCAAAACTTGCATACCAAAACGCTTTGAAAATATACTAATTTTTTTATAAGTTGGTATAAATGCATACCACTTGGCAACACTTTATGCAACTATTTGCTTATAACCATCTCATGTTATCGTAAAATTTATCAAACTGAAATGATTTGTGAGATCACAGTAAAATTGTGAATGAGTGACATTGTGAATTAACTTGTTTAGTAAAAACTTAGTGGCATGTTATACCTTTTTTCATACAAAAGTGGCCCACAACACCTTTACGGTCGGGCAGGCCTGGAAGCCCAAAACAGTGTAAGGTATGGGAATGCTTACCAAAGGTTTGCCGGACCAGTCAAACTCTGCATCATGGGGGTAACCCTTGCGTTCGTAGAGGTCGGAAAAAAGTTTTCGCAAATAATCGTAATCAGGAGTTTCGAAGAAGTCAAGGTGCCGCACATATCGCAAGTACGCAGCCATTTCTTCTGCAAACAACATAACACGTTCAGTACAACTTATGTAACAAGACATATTTGCAAAAACTAAAGTTTTAGTTTTATAACCTACACATACAGAACCTATTCATTTACTTGACTTACAAGTCGAATGACTCAACTTGTGGCAAGAATTGGAACTTGTTTACAACAGTATTTGTTGTGCCTACATGAGGGCCACAGGAATACAGCACCACAGTCAAATATGTTGGTTAAACTAAATAGCTTACAGCACAAGCTAATAGAGTTCAAAAAAAGTGATTAATAAAACAGTAGATGAAACATTCAATCAGTCAATTCTGTTGTAAAAACAACATAACATATTATTGGATACACACTGCATCCGGCAATTCAAATTGTTGATACGGTTTAATCCATGTATTACATTTTTCATCAACTTTTCATATGTGAGTTAGGGACAAATTTAAACATTTCTAGAACAATCTCAAAACAACAACCCCTTGATGGGAAATCTTAGAATATCAACTATAGGACATTTAAAAAATACATTATTAACATGGCTTGTGCCAATTAATTGCCACATGGGCAGTAGTTCGTGCTGTAATGGTCTAATTATATGGCAGTCTGACAGAACGTGAGCTGTGTAACCTGGATCATTCATGTGCAAACCGCCAGGAAACACATCAATCACTAATTGGACAGTGACACACTGGTTTACTAAAAATATGGGAATGGGAAATGAAAACAACATATTAAGTGTTTAAACTTTATGGGATTAATACCTTCTGAAGGTAGCTCAAAAAAACCAGTGGAAAATATCAGTATAAAAGGAACTGGTATAAAATCTTAATAAACTGCAGATAGCACACTAAAAGCATTTATACAAAGTTCAAAATTAGCCCCTACAGGTTTGGGATATAACATATCATAAACTTGGTTTTTTGTCTAAGTTTGTAGGGATAAATTATTGAAGCAACACACTCGTTCAAATAAGGCTAATTTGTTTGTGAACTTGCTTTGCACTTTTCCAAAAAGCATTTGTCATATCTTTTGTTTAGAAGCTTTGGCAATGGGTTAAAAAGGTTAACACTAAATAAGGAATCCGGCTGTTTATCATATTAGAATGTGTGTCACCATGCTAATGACAAGACAGCGGTGATGACATCAATTGCAAGAGTTATGTTTATCTGTCTGTCTAGACATTTTCACCACCTAACATTTAGCAAATACATAGGCAGCTCTTTTATACAATGTGTCGGTCATGTTTTACAGCTTGCAAATTTATCTACCATAAATTTTAAAGAATTTTCAGCAGACCTACTTTTAGGTTTAGACCTTTGCCAACTAGTAACTAGTGAGTAAATATTGCTTATATTACAAACTCCTACGAAATAACTTAATTTATCAATCAAAACAAGCAGTTGAACAGAACCGAATGCCTGACAACGCCAGGTAAACAAATGTTTACATTACCTGGGTGGTTTTCACACAACACATCAATGGGTGTCGATCTTTTTGTGTCCCCAATCTTTTGGTACCTCTCTTTTAAGGTGTCAGCCTTAGACAAGAAAGTGGTAGTTTATTTTTCCCAAACTGAACAGGAACTTTCAAAACACAAAAGTACAATAGAATTTTTATGTGGATGTTTTCTCGTGCTTGACAATAGTGGAAAAATGACTGCCTACTCATTTCAGACTACTATAAATAGATGAAATTAGGCCCTTGTGCTCCAAGATAACAACTCTAACACGTTTTTATGCAACAAAAACATCTCCACAGCAAAAGAAACACATGTACGGCCTTATTTTCACTTACTTTCAAGCCTTGCCAGGGTAAACTTCCTCTAAGAAAGTACATGAACATGTGACCGAGGGCTTCAAGGTCATCTCTTCGACTTTGTTCTTAAAACCAACATTACAATATTTAAACTGCAATGTCAGCATAGGCAAGTGGATCACCAATTGACTGACAAGAGATAAAAAATATATAAGGCAACCACAAAACGTAGGTTTGGGCATAGTGTAGGAAACAGGGAAAATGTTCAACCATAACAGTTTTTACCTTTATAGTTTTCATATTATAAGGATTTAAAATAGCCTTAAATACAGGAGTCTGAATAAGTCTTTGTGGCCAGACAGAAACAGCTTTGCAAACCCTTCTGGGGGAAGAACATGGCAATTTACATACTACTACATACTATTTTTTGCCAAGCATAACAATAATGACGTATGTATCTACCTTTTCCAAGATGGGTGTTGATGCTCATATACCGTGCAGTCCCAGTTAGGCTTTTGTGTTCGCGATAGGGAATATGTTTCTTTGTCTCTGGGTCAATATATTCCTTTGCTAATCCATAGTCGATGATGTTAATTGTGGATTGTTGCGGTGAACTGATTCGACCGATAAGAAAGTTTTCTGGTTTTACGTCACGGTATATGAGGTGTTTCGAATGAACATATTCAATTCGGGTTATCTATTAATAAAGGACAGAGTGATTAAAATCGCATTTTTGAATGCACTTGTCAAGAAGTAACTTTGTCTGGGTCATTTCCTATTTGCACAATGCAGATTGTTCTTGCAGATAATCACATTCAGAATACGTTTTGAAACAAATATGGACTTAGGGAAATGAACTGACAATAAATTGATACTAAACAAAAGGTAGCTTATTTTTAAGCTATATAAAAGCCCATCAAGATGGTTTTCATGAAACGAGCAGTTGAACAAACTTCCACTACGATGACATATTAGGAGATAAAGCTATCAAACGAAAGTGACTACTTGCAAAACGCCGCAAGAAAATTTACGAGCTTGATAACTTCCTGTTCATGGCACAATTTCCTGTGAAATGTGCTGCATTGTTTTTTTGCTATTTATTGGTTGCATTCGGAGCCAGAATGACACAACAATACCCACTCCTATTATGTGGGTATTTTTAGCATATAATGCACTGGAAAAAAACTATAAATAAAACAGATCCAAATCCCAATGTTTGGCAGAGACTCATGGTTATGTTATGCTTTTTAAAGTTTGATTTGTTTGATTTCAAAAAATGTTTCCCAGGTAAACTAGCTTCCCAAAAACCTGAATACTAAAAAAGATGTTAACGTTTTCACACTTAAAACGGTTCAGTATAGAAATTAAACAAATTCACAACCGAAACCAAACTTGAAAATGTGACAAATAGGATGGTATTTTTAAGCATTGGACTGCAGTGACTAACAACCGCAGCTTGACTGAAACCAGCGGATTTTCAGTTTAGGGGGACCATGACTGGTTTATTGTGCAATGACTGTTCAACTGCAGACTAAATGCAAATCACAATTGTCTTTGTGTATTAATTGACCATGTTTGGTTAAGTCTCCACTATTAGCAGATATTTGTACAGGAACTAGCCTAGGTCATGGATCCGCGGAGCACCTTGTTTTGTTTTAGTCAATTGTTACTATGTTACTTCCAAATGTAAAGCCACCACTTTTAGTGTGGAAAATTAGATGAAAATTAAAACAGTTTACATATGACCTTTTTGAGCCTATCCCCAGAGTTTCTCTGAAATATATACAGCCCAAACTTTCAGGTACCATTAATGGTTTAAGGAAAGTGCTGGTAGCTTAAGGTATATGCACCCTTGACTTATGCCCTAGTATATTAGGCAAGATGAGACAATAAAAAATTCACATGAGCATGCCATTGCATGGTTTCAAGTTATATCATGCACAACTTAGGACTAATGTCAGCCTTGTGGTATTGGTATTTACACCAAAAAACCTAGATGGACATTGTAAGTCAAGACTACATGATGTTACCGAAGTTGCAACATGTTTGTTACACAATAAGCTTCACATACCAACTGAATCGCAATCATCAGGACAGTTTTCAGTGTAAAGGTTCGATCACACAAATCAAAGAGGTCTTCAAGACTGGGACCCAGCAACTCCATCACCATGGCATTGTATTTTCCACAGGGACCGAAGTAGTATACTTGGGGGATTCCTTCTGCCAAACAAGCACAAATAAGGGTCTGATCAAGGCCAACACAACGGAAATCAGCACAAGGGCAATAACAGATAAAAAATCATGGGTCACATTTTAGCATAGTTGTAAATTTGATGTAATGTGACTGTCAAAGCATCAAAAAGGAACGACAATTTTTGTAATAGTTACGGCATCAATGGAAAGTGAGTTACATGCTTGCATACGTTTTTTGGTGCAATAAAAATATTTTAAAACGCCTATGGACAGCACTAAAAGCAAAATGGGTGGTATGTTGTGCAGGCCCTGTCTGATCCAATGGTGCCAGTTTTACTCCTTTTGTAACAGGGATTAGACATTTGTACAAAGTGTCGATAATTTATAAGATGTCTATTTAAACTGACCCGTATTTCCCAATAATTTGTAATATCTGTATTCCAAATGAAGCTGAGGAGCCCTGGACTTCATCGGTTCCTGCCAAACAAAATTATCTTATATTGTAGAAACAGTATGATTTGGAGGCACAAAACAGTAGGGATTAAAGAATTCATTCTTTGTTAAAGGCAAATAGTTGGTCTAAAAGTTTTGGTAGTCTTAGTCCTTTTTATGCTCTAGGCTACTTCTATCACCGCATAGTTGCACTGTGGTGCTGCATTTAGAAATCTAAACCGAGTTACCACATTTTGGCCACAAGTAAAAAACTTTTGCAAAGTTACCACAAGTAAAATTTTTGCATTAAAATCTAAACTATGCCAAATGAATCAACTTACCAGTTTAATGGCAACATGCTCATTGTTGTACAAGTTTTTGCCTGCAAACAAAAGAGGGATAAGAATATTAGTCAGTGTTTGTCATGGAACTATATTGGTATCTCAGCAAATTAAACCAATATTGACCGAGAGGATCATTTTAAACAGGAACCATTATCTCAAGANCTGCATTTAGAAATCTAAACCGAGTTACCACAAGTAAAATTTTGCATTAAAATATTGCTAAACTATGCCAAATGAATCAACATACCAGTTTAATGGCAACATGCTCATTGTTGTACAAGTTTTTGCCTGCAAACAAAAGAGGGATAAGAATATTTGTCAGTGTTTGTCATGGAACTATATTGGTATCTCAGCATATTAAACCAATATTGACCGAGAGGGTCATTTTAAACAGGAACCATTATCTCAAGATTTTGGAAGATTATCAGTCTTAGAAGGACGTTTAAAAGGTTAAAATGAGAACTAATGCATTTACTACTTAAATGCACTTCAGGTTATTGTAAAATGAGCACTAATCCATTTGCTGCTCTCAACAATTAAATTATGTTTCCTAAATAATTAAAGCCAGCAAGGGAATTTCGCTGTTAATAAGCATCAACCTGTATTTATTCAATACAAAATAAAATCGTTTCAGTAAAAACTTGTTGCATGTTGGTAAATATCCATAGTTACTTTAGGTTCTTGCATTTATTTATTGCTTGTGGATATTGGCAAAATATATCTTGAAAACACAAGGGGGAAGGAAGGACTTGGTGGTTTCTCAGGTTTTTACCCTGCATTTATACACATAGATCGTAACATTAATACAAAACCGTAGTTAGGTAGACATGTAATAATCTTTGCATCATTGATTGTGTAAATGACATTGATATGCTTAGACCAACAAGTATAAAACATTGGCAATTAATATATTTTTTGCTGTTCTGTGAGTTTTTTTAAATGCATGCATGGCACCACATTAATCTAAAAGCCAATGTTTCCTCTTCATAGATTCAGTTTATAATTTCTAAATAAATGTTCTTACCTAGTCTAAGTTCGCCAAAGTTTCCACAACCGATTTTCTTGCCAACGCGAAAGTTAGGGCCTACCATCAGCATGCCTGTATTGGGGGTGGTTGTCCGAGTTCGTACATCAGTCCCCCCAGACCGGCCCCCGTGATGTCCTCGTTCCCGGTGCGTCCGGGTGCCTGCTTGGTCTCTTCGGTCCCCTCCATTACCCCGCACTTGCATAACGGAATGTTCGGCGGCAACAATCACTTTTTTAATGTGTTGTGTGCAGTCACAGGTGAAACATAACGCAGGGCCAGCGAAAAGAGACAGATTACAGTTTGCACCTTGCCCTAAACTATTACTCTTTCTTAATATCTCAAAATAGATAGCACTGTAAAGAAAAAACACTACATTAATCAACAGTACAGAAATTAGGGGGGGCAGCTGCCCATAACCAGCTGGCTCATTGATTTTTCTCTTTACCAAACAAATATGCTAAAAATCAGAGACACTTATTCTGGGTATACTTGTCCATGTTACATGAAGATTAACCGCAGTGCTGACAAATTAACTGTCAATTTCTTCAAAACAGGTTAGTCATTTTGATAGGTAATAACCTTTGTTTATGAACTTGCGGTACCAGTATGAACAGCATAAACTTGCATATTTAGGCATGCATTACAAAAAAATATTTCTGGTTGAGAAAGGTAAAGAAGGTTCTTTTTGCACATTTTATCCAATTCATAAAAAGGCAAACACAACAGGAAGGAATATACAAAGTAAAAAAGAAGGTTGTTTCAACTTTTGAACATAAAGTCAAAGACCTATGTTATAGGCTAACTAACCTGTAAATTTGAAAGTTACTTAAAAGTAATATAGACAACTTTTTATTTGTAAAAGACCTTAAGGTTAAGGCCATCTAATAAATTTCAAGAAAACCAGAGTGATTTGCCTTCTTGATGTCAAACAACCTTACACAGACAAACAGTCACTGTTTCGGCACTAAAGTTCTGTTGATTTCATCCCATTAAATTGTGATTTACACAGCATGTTTAACTTAAAATAAGCTACATGATCAATATCACACACCTAACATGCATTTTGTGCTTGTCGATGCTGACTGCTTAAACAATACATTTGACATTGAGCATTCAGTATTAATTAGGTTTTTTGATTGTTTTACCTTCAAAAATAATGTTCAAATTATGCTTTCTAGTTTGCCTGCAAAAAATTGACAAAGTTTTACCGAAATTGGTATGTGATAAGGGTTGACAGCAACTTTAAATTAAAGTCACATCGGTCTTACTCATTGACAAAAAAAATTTAATGGTAGTAAATTTTGTACACAAAAAAGCCTATGTTCCTCACAACATTGGATTTGGTAAAACGGAACAGGATTAAGTGTTTAGAGCTGACACCTTAAGCTAACTACCAAAAGCGAGTTATATTGCGGTCTAACAAAGAAATTACTGTATCTTACAGACTTGACCAAATACACGTTGAGCAAAACATATTTCATGTAATTCATTAAAGCAATCATCACAGTTACACAAATTACAGCTTGTCATGCTGTAAATCCATAATCCGCCATTAGGCACGTAAATAAAATCATAGAACAAAATTTCTGTTCTGTGAATGAAACACAAAAAGCAAACCAGCAGCTGACGTCACTCCGCACGACCCAACCTATCTTTCATTAGCAATGGCAAAGTGGGAATTTGTCAAATCGAATGAGGGCAACGGCGTAGACAGGAAGTGACGACAGGTTTTTGTTCGGCGAAACCTGCGGTGACATAAATACCTGGAGCGACAAATACTTTGGGTAAGTTGACACCATTTTATCCCCTTGCTAAAAGTACTCATTTCTTTCACAGAAGTTATCAATAGATCTTTTTAATTTAAAAATTCACGAGTAGGTAGTGCCAAACACAGGTGAGTTTTTTTGAATGCAACAGTAGGGTAATTTAACAACTAGCCCGGTTGTAATGGTATGCTACTTGCTCAGTCCAAAAGGCGTGCTACTTTGACAAAAATGGTTAGGTGGTGCAAAACGCATTATTTCAACAATAAGTTACGTTAAAGGGCCATAAAGTTTAAATAAAATGTAATATTTAAATTTGAATTAGAAATCATAAATTGCTTCACTAAGCGATAGCTACAGAACTAAGCAAATTTTTAAGATGAAATTAGTGCGTATAGGGGCTGCTTGTCTGTGAGTTTGTCTCTTGGCTGCAACATGTTCGTAGCTTTGTGAGGTTTTGTTACATTATACAAACGTTTAAAAATCTGTGCATCCCAACCTTTATCCGCAACAAAATGGAATCATGTTTTTTTTTGAGTAATACTTGATTTTGCAACAAANGTGCTACTTTGACAAAAATGGTTAGGTGGTGCAAAACGCATTATTTTAACAATAAGTTACGTAAAAGAGACATGAAGTTTAAATAAAATATAATACTCAAATTTGAATAAGAAATCATAAATTGCTTCACAGCGATAGCTACAGAACTAAGCAAATTTTTAAGATGAAATTAGTGCGTAAAGAGGCTGCTTGTCTGTCAGTTTGTCTCTTGACTGCAACATGTTCGTAGCTTTGTGAGGTTTTGTTACATTATACAAACGTTTAAAAGCCTGTGCATCCCAACCTTTATCCGCAACAAAATGGAATCATGTCTATTTTTTGAGTAATACTTGATTTTGCAACAAACTCAAGCGGACATTCTTTTGAACGAAAATCAAACCACACCAATAAATAAATTAACCTCTGTCGGTCCTGTAAGTTTGGTCCAACTCTCAACGAATGCCGAAATCGCAATTTTGCTAGATTATCGATGGTCGACAGGTAAATCTGGCAAGCACAGTACCGTGTTTCCACGTAAGTATTTTTATGTGTTCTTTACGTAACTTGTTGGTGTAATAGCGAATTACAGTTTGAAATGGTTATAGATGCGATATGTGCATTAACTTTTGAACTTTGGCATTTCCTAACAGACTGTTTTGTAAATCGACTTTCGGGTGTGTAAAAGCACAACAAAGGCAACTAACTGTTTTATAACCACATCCTAAATGTAGCTTGTTGGTAGTCTATACATCATGTTGCTTAAATCCTCTGAAATGTCTCTTGTACAATACACAGATTAGCATGTCTATTGTTGAGATGTAAAGTTGAAGCTGTTTTAGGAGAGACTTGAATGAGAAGCTTTACACATTCGAAACTTATTTGATAAACGAGCATAGACTGTTTTGATCATTTTAAAACTTGAAATAAGGCGATCAAAAACCAATTGCTGGGAAAACTTACAGATTACTGTTTTCTAAAGATACAATCCAAAGTTACTAAAACTTCATGTGGCAGAAAGTTATTAAGTTTTGGAACTTTCTTGTGATGTGCGATATACCGTTGCCTGTTTAAGCTTTAAAAAATTAAGTCTTGTGATTAAAACCTGAGCGTTGTAAATGTAATTGCACAAATATCAGCAATGCACAAATTGCTAAAGATTTATAATTGGCCTCATGCTGTAAATGTTTCTTCAAGTAACAAATTCAATCCAAAATATTTTTAATTTTTTAACCAAAAGACAGTAACCATAGATTTAGTAAAGTACTGATTCTTAGGAATATAAATCGCTCTAAAAAGATAGTGTATGATTGTGTGATTATTTGGCAATTGTAATGACAAGTATTGATTCTGCACAAAATTGCAGGTACAATTGGTAATTTAAATAATGCAGGTAGTGCATTTGAATAGGGCAAACCCTGTAAATCCTACAATTATTGCAAAGTTAGTGCTTTTCAGGCCAGGGCATCAAGATTAGTAAAACTAGTAAGTGCCATATTGGGTTTGGCAAAGTTTCAAACTACTATAGATACCAAGTTAAATACTTTATGTGACACATCAAAAAATGGTGAAAATTCAAAAATTTTACCTAGGAACCTGTTGTTCCCAGTGTATCTGTAGTGTTCAAAGGAACCTAGTTAGGAATAAGAATTTTAGTTTACTTCAAGTTAACTACTTTTTTTGTAATAAATTGGATGTGCGTACCAGTTGCTGTCTGGAAACACTGAACCTGTTTCAATTTTTGAATGAAAAAAAATTATATCCATTCGTATAAATGGCATATCCTTTCAATACAAAAATAAGCTAACTTAACTTGTAGTGTGTAACATTTAGTCAATGTTTAACTGTAAAAATATAGCCATGGTCAAACATTATATATCTGTTAATTTCCAGATTTGAGCAAACACTTTATTGATAATAAATGCACTGATATAAGGACTGATCATGGTTTATCACGAACCATTGCAATGACTTCGAATGTTCCTTGGGCCACTCAGTTTGAAAACAGTGGCAATTTAGCTTCCTCCGACGGCAACTGGAACCGACCCACAGTCGTCAATACTCCACAGACAAACCCTGCAAGCTGGCCACAGCTTGGTGCCGTACCACCTGAACAAGAACAGATGGCCAGCGGAATGACTCAGCCTCAGGGCAAACCTGCACAGGACGACACTGGGTGGGGTGCTCCACCACCTAGCGAACCAGATCCCAGTAGCACATCAGGATGGGGAAGACTACCTGACAACCCTGCCAAGCCAGCAGGTGGATCGGGATGGGGGGTTCCATCTGGTGCTTCATGGGGACAAATGCCACAATCTGTTGATGATGGGACAGCGGTTTGGAGTAAATCGACAGTTACCCAACAAAGTGGTTGGGGTGGTGGGCAAGTTTCTCAGGTACCCCAGGTAAACGATAGCGGTGCTAGTGGCTGGGGTGCCCCAGAAAGCACTCCAACCTTGCCTACAACTAATATGCAAAGCCCTGACCCAGTACAGAGCAATCCGCAAACACTTGCATCTACTACACAAGCTGTGAGCAGCAGCCATCCATCTTCATGGGCAAAAGCAGCGGCAGCAGGGCTGTCATCTAGTACTGGCAGTTCTGAATCACCTCCTGCCGAGAGTGAGCAAGATTTGGCAGAAAGTTCTGCTGGCACAACACCACTGCCTACTCCCAATGAGAATGATCCTGTGCAACAGCTGGTAAATTCCCATGAAGGCTGGGGCAAAAAGCCTATTCAACAGGGAACCAGCTGGAATGTTGTGGACAATATGGCGATGACACGACAGCAATCTACTGTAAGCAATGGAACTGAGGCTTGGGGCAAGCCAGGCGGACAAATGCCAACGCAAGGTTGGGGTGATAATAAGCCAAGTAACAACTGGGGTGTTGGGGGTGGTGGTGGTGCTGGGGGTAACTTCAATCAACCCAAAGCACCATCACAAAACTGGGGTGTGCCTACACAGCAGCAGCAGCAGCAGCCTCAACAGCAACAACAACAACAACAGCAACCTCGCCCTTCATATGTGTCTGGAAATTCTGGTGCTGCTTCAGGTTGGGGTGACTCCCAGCAAAACACACAAAATATAACTGGCAGATGGAATGATATGCCTGGCCAGGCTCCTGTGACCCCCACTGGTTGGGGGGCCCCTGTTCCCCAGCAAGCACCATCTAATCAAGGCTGGGGCAATATGCCACCAACAGACAACAGTGGTGGGGGTGCACCTGGATCAGGATGGGGTGCAGCAGGAAACTCTCGTCCTATGCAATCTGGTTCAAACTGGGGTGCTAACCCAATGCCCCAGTCACCAGTTGCTGACCAGTCGTGGGGCAGGCCAGCGGAGCCCCCGATGGCTGCTCGTAGACCAAGCACTGTGGATAATGGAACCGCTGCCTGGGGTGATCCAGGTGGCTATAACAAGGTGAATTTGTGGGACAAGAAAGGCAAAAACGGTGCGGGAGAATCCCTCCCTGGTCCACCAAATCCCAATGTCAACACTGATGCAGCAGCTAAGGGTTGGGGAGCTCCACCTCAAGCGAACCCTGTTCAAAACCGCCCACCCTCTCCCCGTAGAGAAGGTTGGGGAGAAGCTTCTCCAACTCGACCCACGGCCATTGACAACGGCACCACAGGATGGGGAGGCAAGGCTGCTGGGGGCGATAAGTGGGACAAAGGAGGCCCTGGCGCCAACTGGAATGCTGGTGGTAGCAAGCCTAATATGGGTTGGGGCCAATCCAATGAACAACACTGGGGGCAGGGTGATGCTCCGAATGGTGGATGGGGGCAACAGATGGGAAAGGTATATTAAATGAATGTTTTTTTTGTATTGCAAAGCAGAAGTTATAATTTGCAACATATTGTTTGTAATTGCAGCCTGATCAAATGATGAAAAACAACATGGATTATGGTGAGCTTTATAACAATACTAGACTTATCTTCTCAAAAGATAATTGCTGCATGTGTTAATGAAAGCAAGCACATGCAAAACAAAATTGGCTTGATTTGCTGGTTTGTTCATACTTATTAGAAGAAACAACATGTTAAATGTCAAGATGCTACCTATAAAATTCTTTCGATAAATGTTTGAAAATTCTTTCAAATGTTTTTTCTTTGTCACAAAAAGGTATTTTTAAAAAATGTAGTTATCATGGTAAATGAAACTTTGTAAAACAAGGTTTTAAAATCTCAAAGTGTCCATTACCAGACTGTTAAATTGAGCAAATGATAAGATGGTAGAGACAATTTTGGTTTTAAAGTTCATTTTGCCATGAATTATATCATAGTAAAAATTTGGTTGGTATGTATGCATACGCCCAATATATTGACTGTTATTGCTTTACAGCGCCTCGTGGCATGATGCCTCCACAACCCAACCTTAATCAACAGAACATGATGCTTCGAAATCAATTGCCACCTGCAGCACCACTACAGCTTCAGCAACAATTTCACCAGGTGTTATATGCAGTGCACAATGTATTCACAAATTGTCAAATGACTGGCCGAACCTTAGGCGACCTCTATGTGTCATGGTGTAAAATTATTTTTATCTCAGTCAGGCATTGTAGTGAATTTACCACTATTGCTGGCGAAAACATCAATGTATGTTGACATTACATGGAAATTGGTCATTAAATCCATTTGTTTTGCTTTCATCAGCACATCATGTGTAAGGCCTGTTTGGCATATTTGAACCAACCCATCAAAGCATTAATTTAGTGTGTATACACAGCTGTTTTTGTTTGTTTTTTTAAATTTTGATTTCAAACAAACTGCATTTTTTGGGTTGTACTTTAGCATTAAGTGAAAATAACTAAGGAAAACTGCCAAAAAAGGAAAAACTTTTTTAAGGACCCTACTTATATACCTCCTAATATAAAATTAAATACCTCCTGTAAAATGACAAGGTTTTAAGGGCATGTGAAGGTTCATATCCCAATCTTTCCATTAGTAGATATAGCTAAAACACCAGGTACTTGGTTTAAAGCAACTAACAACGTGGTTTTCCGGATCTAGATTCAACAAGCAGTAGCAGCTGGAATTATACCCGCCCAAGTTCTCAATCCCCAGTTGATGTCGCCACAGCACATTCAAGCTCTTCTTCAGCTAGTGAACAAAGCCTCAGAGTACCAGCAACTGCAGATTCAAATAAATAGAGTGCAACAGAACAAGGTAGACCCTGTATCTGTTTGTATTCGTCGGATCTTGGTTGTTCTTTTGTTGACATGATTTTTCCAGGGTTCAATTTGCTGGCAATTTAGAATCAGTTATTGAAACAATTTGGCCTAAATACATGTTTGCCATCCAGTCAAAACCAAACTTTTAAAACAGTGAATATCATAAAAAATCAAGAAGCACATCTGCTAAAAGATCTGAAATGTGGCAGATTTTTGATGTGAAAGATTAAATTGACTGTAACTAAAATGTAATTGAAAAACACATTTAAAAATGATGTGGTGCTGTGATCAGTAAGTGGTAACAGGTTGAAATCATTCTCTATTTTTACATGTACTGCTGTTATAGAAATATATTTGTTTTTGTATTTTGATTTAATTGTTTGTTTGTTTTTTTGTTTAACCATATATTGCAGAGTCTAAAAATGCTAATTTGGGGTTTAAACAAAAGACAGTAATGTCATAACAGGGGTTTTGTCCCTATCTTTAAAGGCCAATAGTGAAAAAAGATATTTTTGTATTACACCCCTGTACATTGAGGCAACCTCATTCTTTAAATTACAATTGTTGTTTAGACACACAAGCTTTTAAATGTACTTCAAATGTACCACTGCAAATGCTAAAAATCTATTGTTACTCTCATATACAAAAAGTTCCAAAGCCCCTTTTTTCAATTTTTCATGTATTTTGCAGAACATCCCTCCAATTCCAAAACAACAGCAGCTTGAGACTTTGACCAGAATGCTTCGACAGTGTCACCAGTATATTGAGGTATCATGTTTATTTCTCCCCAATAACTTTAAGTTTGTTGGTTGCCGCCAAGCTGAATCTTTCAAGGGCGAAACTATTGTTGAGATGTTGATATTTTGTATAGCATCATAAACAAGAATTGTGAATTATTTTTTTGGCCTTGGGTTGACCTTTAAATTTCCCTGATGCCCCCAAATCCACAATCAATAAAAAGAAATAAATAACCAGAAATTTCTTTTTGTGATTTAATTATTTAATTAGTTTTGCATAGTTTTGCATTCTTACATGATTTTTTTCTTGTGATTTAATTAGTTTTGCATAGAAAAACTGGTTTAAATCAAATTAAATGGAGTTTGGACTATTTTTGAACCTGTAAAACTCCACAAGTGGGAATATGCTAACATGATAATGTTTAAAAAAAATTGTCAAATAAATATTATGAGACATGTAATTAAATTTTTTCAAGGGTGAAAAGTTGTTATTATTTGTAAAACACAACCACAAGCAGATAGTGAACCAGCTTGTCAGTTTTAACAGTGTGGTCCAAATATTTGCCTGCAACCCTCTAGACTTTTGCAGCACACAGAACACCTCAAATTATTCCGAACATTAACGTACAGTTAAAATTCAGCTTAGCTCAATAGTTACATTGACCATTCTCCTGGGAATTAATTTAGTACCATGTAGCCTAGATTGCATGAATATTGGTTGAATGGGACTTGCATAGATGTTATAGGTGAACTGTGTTTGTGATTGAGGCCGCGAGCTTGTGCTAAAACACTCCTGTGGCCCCAGATGTATACAAAATTGGACCACCCTGAGCTAAAGGACTGACCCTGAGAAAACTGTTTGAGCCACTTGCACCACAGAGGCATTTTTATTCCAATAAATTCACACTCAACTGCCTGGTACATAAACTTACAAAAACTTGTGACATGGCCTAACTCGTTTTTTACTTGCAGAACCAACGCAGTGTGATCATGCAGAATATGTTGCAAAAAACGCAGTCTAATCTTGCCAAGAGCAATGGAACACTGGGTGGTATGGACATGCCCGGAATTCGCAATCCTGGTCAATCCATGATGTCTCCTCTCAACAGTATGGGAGCTATCGGACAGGCATTGCCATCCGGCATGCCAATGTCATCTATTCCTTCACCAACCACGTATGTTGCCCAAAATTCGTTGGTTGGCCAGGCACTTCTTTTATCCTTTCCACATTTAGGCCCGAAATAGGTGTTTAAAGTCAGGCATTGTGATACCTTGTGTTTTGTAAACCTGTTCATACTTTTACATTCCACTACTAGACTAAACAGTTTGTTGTTTTCCAAAGAATTTTTGAACTTGCAGCTGTGCAATAAGTAAGTGTCATGCCTTTACAGTTCCTCGCGCCTTATGAACTGGCAGACCAACAAATCGATGCCAGGTTTTGATAATAACATGATGCAATCCAACAACCTTCCTAACATTAACCTGGGGCCGACGGGCGACAGCAATATTAACGGCTTACGTTACGGCTCACCCCTTGACGAGTTCCGCAAGATGGGTGGGAAATCTGCTTTCATGCCAAACGACAACGGTGGTGGGTGTTATGTGAATTTATTAGAGGATATACAGTCTTGAACTTACCCTGTATGTTGTGACTGCAATATACAGGATGTTGTGCTAACTACTTTGCGTATATGTTGGTTGGAATGGGGGGCATTCTTAAGTTGGGTTTTGTGCTTGAAGTGAAGCTAGCATATTCTTTTGGTTCGTGTTGTATAAATTACAAAGCATGAAAACATCAGTGTGGCAGAGGTTTTTCAAGCAGAATACAATATGTTAAAATGCCCTATCAAAAATTTAAGGCTCAGTGAATCTGATTCAATGATGTATGTTTCAGGAA
This sequence comes from Phallusia fumigata, assembly GCA_008931825.1. NCBI lineage: Eukaryota > Metazoa > Chordata > Ascidiacea > Phlebobranchia > Ascidiidae > Phallusia > Phallusia fumigata. The sequence goes on along the minus strand of QXVZ01023767.1, from coordinate 6,085 downwards.
AATCAGCACTAAGTCAATCCGAGCAAAGTATTTCTCTTCCAAATGATATTGCAACAGCCACGGATCAAAGCACGTAAGTTCAATTGTGCTTTCTTTTTTCATCTCCAAATCATTATTTGCAATCTACATTAGTACATGCTAGTATGACGTTTCCTGGTGTAGTACTTAGAACTNTTTTCATCTCCAAATCATTATGTACAATCTACATTAGTACATGCTAATATGACGTTTCCTGGTGTAGTACTTAGAACTATAAGTCCACCTGTACCACCACTTGGTGCCTAGCAATCTAGCATCACAACTTTTCATTCTCAGTGTTCAACCAAATTTGCTGAGCATTGCATAACAATGATCAAAGATTTCAAATCAGTCCAAGTTACGATGTGTAAATAATCAAATGCTTTCTCCCTGAAATCAGCAAGTTTCATCTTGCATGATTAGTGGCTAATTTAAAAAAAACATGGCCACCAATCTATGGGTCTGTCAAAAAAGTGTGGTGTCACAATGAGCTTGGCCAAGTCTTAAAATGAGACGCTGAATGCTCATTCCTAATATTTGTTGTCTGAAGCTTTGTCCTTGACACATTAATGTACAAAAGGTAATAATTATGGGTCACGGGGACACACTGCTTTCACTCCCACAGACAAGTTTTAATATTGACTTCCAGAGTTTCAATATAGTCAGAATCATTGTTGAAGAACTTTTATTATTTGGGTCGCATTGCTAGTACCATTGATACATTTGTATAACATTTCAAATTCAGCAATAACGTGTCCTATTGCAGGTCTTTGGCTGACATTGGTCCCCCGGAATTTACTCCCGGAGTTCCATGGAAAGGCTTCCGGCACATCGACCCCGAGTTGGACCCGGACATTACCCCTGGAAGTGTTGCTGTTGCAAAAACTATGTCCATTAATACTGTAAGGGATGCTGACCAGGTAAAATTAAACTGCAAATCATTTTATGGGTGCATATGTTGTTTTTTTCTGTTTCTTTGTTGTTAGTTGACCAACTTGGTTGAAACTTTCCTGGTGCTAGGTAGTCGAGTTTTTAAGAATGTCCAAATGTGATGAAATTTTAAATGTGTTGGGAACTAATTGTAATTTAGATTGAACATGATACTGTTGTGTATTGACTGCTTTGTTTGACCCTATAGCCCAAGCAGTTACCCTGCTAGGCCCAAATTGTTTGGGTAAATTACTAAACAATGTTTGAACTGGATAAAATTTAGACAGTTTCCTTTGTAAGACATTAATTGATCCAATAGGCATCGATTCCCGGGGTGTTATGGGTGACAGCCAATTCAAGACACATGGAACAATATGCACAATATTTGTAACCTTGTTTCTAGATCCTGCATTTTAACAGATCTTAGCACAAATTTTTTCTCTTGGCATATTTTGAAATAACATTTTACATGGTTTATTACAAATATCGTACTTGCCAACAGCCGCTAATTGTTCTGTTCAACAAAAAACATTTTACTCTGGACTTGACCAGGTACTCAAGCGGGAGAGAAGTGCTCTCTCGGAATCGTCTACCGGGGCACAGAACAATAATGTGGACGACCCATCTGCTGCGCCTTCTTCAAGCACAAATGCTCTGGAAGCAAGCTCGCCGGCTATGTGGTCAACTGGTAGGTTTAGAGTTGTTTGCCGGGACTTAGCCAATTGTTTTGCTCATACTAATTTTGAAAATTGCACATCCACGTGTAAATTTTTGCACTTCAGACTGAAAATAAATTATGAAAATAGGTTGTTGTGCCTTCTCCTTAGCCTCGTCACAATACGTCGTGTTGTGAAAAATCAAAACACTTGCACAGTTGGCCATCCCAGTACTGTTGTTTAATTATAAGAATGTCACAAGACGACTGAAATTTTAAACACAAGTGTGTTACATTCAATGTCTTTGTCCCAGGTGCTAATAGTGCTACACTTACCACGACCACCAGCAACCAATCACGGTCGTCACTGTCACATGACCTCTGGAAAACGTCTTCCTCTGGCCAATCGACACTCTCGACACAGGCCCCGCCCTTCACAGCCAACAAGGAGCCAGCGCCAGGGTGGGAAAACAACTTAGGTGGCTGGGATCAAAACCAGACAGCACGAAATACACAAGGTAGGTTTAGTTGAAAATAAAGTTTGGGCCTAAATTTTTGTTTGCATTTTCTTTTCGTTTTCATGGTCCAGGTTACAGTGGTTTTTTTTACATGTTTATCTTTGCCCAAAACTTCTATTAAAGTTACTAAAAATGTGGTTAAAGAATTTTTTCACAGTTGCGACATGTCAATTGGTTATCATAAGGTTGTTTATTTACTATCAACTTGTAATAACTGCATCCTCATCTGATTAATTTTCAGGGGGAACTTGGGGGAATCAACAACAAGCGCAAGACACCAGGGGATCATGGCTCGTTCTCACCAATCTTAACTCACAGGTAGAAAGTCACTTGCAGTTTGATTTTTTGCATTACGACATGATTGTTTTCCTATCATAAAAGCATGCTGGCTCAGATAGTTTTTAAACATGACATACTTCATTCATCAAACATTTCAGCAAAAATTCAGCTGATACAAAGTATTTGTGCATGTATAGTGGATGCGTGAAGATTAGAAAATGCAAAACAAACCGGATGTCAAAAATAAAAATTGTAGTGGGGAGATTTTTTACAATTTGAATAAAAAGTCGCGCTGCCTTTCAATGGTCAATCTTTCATGATTTAATGATTTTTATAACATTTTTTCCTGACTCTGTCGAAACATGTATCTCAGCTCTATAACAAGGCCAACTCATACGAGAGTATCGCAATGTTTTACAATAAACAATCACTCAGAGTATTATAATTGTATCTCACCAATTCTCTCAATCAACAACACAGGTTGATGTGATGGCGGTACGACAGCTTTGCATTCAACAAGGCGCCATGATTCAGTTTCAAGCCCAATGTCCTATGGAGGGCATGGCTTTGGTGAAGTATGCATCCCCTGATGATGCCGAGAATGCAAAGAAGGCTCTGAATATGCACATGGCAGGTTCAACTATGCTCGTAGCCACTGTTGCTACTGACAATGATGTGAGTAGTAGCGTTATGTAACTTTTCTTGAAACAGTTCTGAATAATTTGGCACAGCAGTTAAGGAACAAGACATAAAGTAAATTGGCTATTGTTGTATGTAAGTGCACATGGCGACAAAATGGCGACAACTTATTCATTCATATGTTACTCTAAGCTGGACTTGTTGGTTGAGTTCTGTCTAATCAGAGCCGTCTTTCCATCATTCCGGTGCATTTAAGTTTGGACTTAAAAACTATATCCTGCAATGGGATTTGAACCCACCGTGGCACACTATCCATGGTTGGTCTTTAGCCATCTAATATACACTGACTCTGCAGCTATGCTAGCCGAAAGTTCAATCTCAGATAAAGTGGGAATTTTTTTCTTTTTCATGAACAGGTGAATAACTTCGTGTCGGCCACCGCTAGCGCCCCCTCGTGGTCAGCGGCTGGTGGATCCGGAGGCCGTTACATGGGTGGCGTCGGTTCAACGGGTGGATTCATGTCCCAAGCCCCCCAACATGTAGGTCCGATGCCAGGCCACCCCCCAGAACCGGGTAACCTTACGACCAGCGCCGGGGGACAGCCCCTGTGGAGCAACGCGACCCCCAACAACGTCCCCATGCCCGGTGGGTGGCAGCAGAGTGTCGGAGGTGGCGCCGGGCCTGGTCATGCGGCCTGGTCGGGCGGCGGTGCCGACGACATGACGCGTATCATGAGTCCGATGCACAGCCTTTTACCTGAGAATCTCCTCGGCGGCGAAAACATGTAACGTGACGTCACGACGCGACACGCATGACTTGCTTCCGGTATCCTCCCCCCGCTGTGTGTGTTCAGGATCGCTCTTTCCCCAGTTTACTTCTTCTGCTACAGTTTTCCGTTTGCGCGCGTGTTTCCGTGTTTTCCGTTTTTGTTGTCGTGACGCCCCCTCCCACTTTTTATAACCTGTGTTGTTGATTTTCTTGATTCTTTTGCCCGGATGTTCTGACATTGCTTCAGCGTGCACCCCCTACTACCAAAACACCCTAAACAGCGCCACCGCGCGCCGTTGCGAAACGCTAACGCCTAAAAAATACCTTTTGCGCGACGCCATTATACCAACGATTGTTCAACGTTCGTGTTTTGTTTCCAAGTATCTCGCCCGCAACAAACGTCAAGACGCTTTTTCCTTTTCGCGTCGGCACTTTTCGACCCCGCATGCCTAGAAGGTCCACTCGCTACTGTTCTTGTTATTCCTCGCTCCCGTAATACCTAGTACTGCAACTGCAAAGGTCCCGTGACCAGCCGCGCAACTCTTTTGCCAAGCGCCACTACTTCGAAGCTGTACTTTACTGTGTTCAATTCCAAACTACTTTCGTTGCCCGGCGCGTGCGCCTTTCGCCCACTTACGTTTTTTCGCACTGAGTTTCAGTTTGCAATTTCGGGGCGCGCTGTTATTCGATTCCCTTCTCTAATGGCCTGTGAAGCTCGATTCGTCCCCTTGAAAAACCACGCAATCATTTTACAGTTGTTTTACGCATTTTAAAAGCAGCCGTCGGCGATCTTTCTTTTGCACTAACTCGCGTGCGACACCTATCGACCCCGCTCGCTTTTCGCCATCCCCGCTAGGTGTCGCTCAGTAACCAGGTGCAGTGTTCGGCAGCATTTTATCACCCTTTGCTCTGTTTTCGTTCGTAATACAGTAACCGCTCACAGTTAACAAAGGCAAACCCACCTACTACACAGTACTCCGTGCTTTAAACCCGCCGCTGCCCAGCTAGTAAAAATCCTCGCACGTGTTAAAGCCATTGCCAATGCAAGATGACGTATCCTGAGCCCGTGTAGGTTGCAAGACGTGAGTTCAACAAATTTTCCGGGTGCTTTTTGTATCTGTTACCTGATAGAAGCCGCCGACATACCGGATTGCCCTGACAATGATTTGCACACATAAGAACAATCTCTCCACATCGATTTAAGGCGTCTGACGTCATCACATAGTACTTTTGCCACTTTCTTGTGCCCGGCTTTGAACCCGTTTACCAATCGACTAACCGCTTAGCGCTGAAGTAACGCAAACGCCGTTTTTATTGCATAAATGTATTGAACCAGCACATAAAAATATTAAACTGATTCATAATCATCGCTTGCCCTTTGATCTTACACATGACGAAATATGAGTCAGCTTTTTATTTCCATTTCTGCCCCGTCACTCCAAAACAGCAGGCTCGTGAAATATTCTCTGAGCTCTGCTTGCATCTAAAAAACGTAACATGACTCAACTTTCCTGAAACCGTGGCGTAGCATGACTCAGCTTATTCTCACCTCACTGTTTCCCTCGTGCGACAAATAAAGACTCTGTTCTTGCTCTCTACGCACAAGTTCTGTCGTTGCAATTTATTTGAATTCCTCTATCTGAGCGTCACAAGCGCCAGCGACGAAAACTTCACATTGAGATTTTGCATTGTGGGCTTCTCAACTAAACCACAACGCCCGCCTGTGCAATTGTATTTTACCGACTTGTGTTCGTTTTACTGACGCCCCAGAGGCCCACTGACCAGAAACGTTGCCCCTGTGTCGCCGTTTCGCGCTCATTTTGCGACAAACGCCGTTTCCTCATTTACCTATTCACGAAACTGTGTCAGTGACGCGTTGCGCCCCCTCGTGGCAAAACATGCCGCTGAAGGCGAAGGTTCGTGTGACGTAACAAGCTACCTGGACGCGATAACGCAGCCGATCGCGAGTTTCCGGATTTCCGCGGCAGTAAAACGCGGAAAACGTGACTTTTCGCCGTCTTCAACTTTACTTTGCCACAAAACGAACGAATTTGCGCCAACGCCTGTCACAAGTAAGCATTTCCGCAAACGTCGTATTCCGCAGTTCCTGATTTTCCTGCTCCCCCGATTCCGCAGGCGACGGTTTTACTTTTTTCTTGCCACCGATCGATTCGCGCCGGCACAACGCAAGTTCCACGCCCAGTGACGTCAACGCCGCGTGATGTTATCGCCGTGTGAAGGACTGTGGTTGAGATGACGCAATTTGCACTTACGCCAA
>QXVZ01023764.1:0-15611 GCA_008931825.1 Phallusia fumigata | reverse complement strand
TATCGAGTTTAGTGACGTCACAACCTTGGCATTGTTTTACTGATATCACTGCTTGGCATCTTGACTGCCTCGTGTACAATAGTGACTGGAAGTTGTAGAGGCGGCATGCTTTACCTGAAGTAACCGTTTACGCTTGTTTTTTGTGTTTAAGCGATTAAGTGCAAGAAGTGCTGCACTGAATAGTGTATTGAACTACTGCTGCATCGTTTCCGCACAACGTGTATCTAACCCGGTAAGACATTGTCCTGTAATGTGTGAATGCCCTTATTAATGTGGTCAACTGGTGTTTATATTGATGCCGTTTTGCAGAATTGTTAATCCGCCCGATCGCTTCCAGATAATTGTGACTCTGGTCCTATAATAGTTCGGTGAGAGTGAAATTCCCCATGTTGTATTTTGTCCCTATGTTTATACTAATACGTGCCCGTTTTCAGAAACCGCTCTTGCCTTCGATTTGGTAACTGCTGTGGTTTGACCTGCTTTCGAGTGCCACCACCTGACTGTTTCGCTTGAATAAATCGTTCGTTCTTTGGCCTGTGGTACTTGGGAGTTCCTGAGCGCAAGGAGGAGCGCGTTTAGAACCGTTCTGGGAATATAAGCGATCACCCCTGCTGTGCTGCCTGGGCGCACAGAGTCACGCCCCCTAGCAAATAAAAGGCAGCGCAACATCATTTGTTACGAAGTATGTCAGCAAATGCATTTAAACACGTCCAGGCAAAAATATGTGTTTTTGGTTTTCGTTTTGTTATTTTACATTTGGGGATCCACAGGCTTCGTTTATGACGTTGCAATGTATTTATTGCACAATCAAGTAATAAACATTACAACCACAAACGTAACGTTGTTTACGGCTGAAAACAAACACATTTAAACGACACCAACAGGTCCTGACTTTTGCCTAAATACAGCTTTAGGAAGTATAGGTCAATGGCGGCGAAAAGTGTGTATGGATATACATTCTTGGGACAAGCAGTTACAGATCATGTTTGAATGGAGGTTTTAGCCGCCGTAGTAGACAAGTTTGATGTTTAAAAATGGTTTTATGCGCTGTGTTTTTGTTTCTATTCTGACGTTAAGACTACGTGCAATTAAGTAACCACTTGAGCGAATGTACCACGAAAACAGCATAGCAGCTCCTTCTTATCGTTGTTATTATCTGTCGCATGTATTTCGTAGCATTACAAACGAAATGGCTTTGTTTGTTTTAATCCTTGTTTTTGTGGGCTCACTGCTGGAATTCTTGCGTAAAACCACTTCGTGGTTTTACAATTTAAATACATTTTTAGCAGTTAAAGATCCTTTTTGTTTGCTGCAAGCGTGGTGTAAAGACATGAAGCGAATCTTACTTGTGAAACTGAACGAAGCAACCGACGAGTCAGCAGATCTGCTTTCAATCCCATTGGATGTCGAACCGATGTAGGAATGTTGACCCTTAGCTCCTAAAAACCTCACGAATCCTCCTCTCTAATTTGCTGCTTATGTGCATGTTGACTTATTAATTTTATGTGTTTTTTGGTTCCCATGCGTTTTAAAAAAGGCTCGAAAAGATCGTTCAAATGTGTCTCTTAAAATAAACAAATCATAACGGATTGAACTGTTATATGACTATGCGATTGCTTGCCATCACATCTGGGCACGATTTAATGAACATAGATACAACCGGATTCGTTCTGTGTAAAAACATTTCACAACAGACTGCGTTGATTGCAAATCATGATTGTCCCTATTCTTAATTAACTGATTGGCGCTGAATTTGCAGGTAACATGCGTTGCAACTAGTCACCGATTAATCAGAAATGTTTTGTTCGATGTGCTAAATACATCAGGCACGGAATTACGTCAGGATTTCCGGTCGAGGAAACGCAAGGTTTAAGATTGTAAAATTCCACAGACCAATTCAAATTTAGAATTTTGATCTTATCATGCGTGGGGTTGTTAACTTTTTCCAATTGGAAAATAACCAAGATCAGCAAGGGCTTACTGAAGTGGGTCCTACTAATTTTCCTTTTACAATTCTGTGAATCATAGCCTATAATTTGTTCTTCCCGTAAAGTACAATTTCTTTTCGGTGGCTTTTTAAGAAACCTGTAAGAGGGCTGTAGGGTGGATGATTTTGCTTGCTTGGGCCGTAGAGTGCCGACAGCTTGATGCAAATTGTGAAAAGTTTTATGTTGTTTTGCATAATCATGGCCTGAATAAACTTTGTGCGTCAACCAACGTGCTTAACAGAAACGAATCCGGCTGACTGCTCGGTTTAAAAGAATACTTGTTAAACACTAAAATGTGAAAGCTTTTTTCAGGACATCTCGAAAATCTAACCTGTTATCTTTCCAGCATGAATGGCAGCGCTGCACACCGATGACTCGACATTGTACATTCCCGACCCATAAATGCAGGTGCGCGGTAATTATCTGCAGACTACAACAGGTGCAGACGTTCGCCCATCCTGGACCCCCGCCGATACCTAAACTGTACATCCGGGAAGAGGTCTTTACCTCATTATCGAAACTGTAACAAAAAGGTAACTTGCAACAGTTGCTTTCTTATTTGTTTGTAAAGCTTGTGGAAGCAGGTTTGCTGTACGTTTTGCTATGTTAGAACTAAGCTGTGTTGATCATTATTCCGCATTGCCACGCTATTTTACGGGAACTAGACAAGGTTTTTTTTACTGATAAACGTTGCATTGCAACCTGGTGTATTACAGTATACTTGAGATTTTGGGACAAAAGTGTCTGAAAGCCTTTGCATAATGACAATGATAAGTAAAAGTCATTTGTGTTGTAGGTTACAACTTGCAACTTTTCACTTTAGGTTTGACTAAACTTGGCTTTGTTTCCAGCTTTGCTAGTTCAGAATATTTTTGAAAACATATGTCTAAAACAGGTCCAACCGACAGAGAGTGGAATGAGCGGCTCCAAAGATATGTCGAGGGGGCTTACAAGTTTGAACGTGGGTCACGTCCAAGGCCAGATTCTAAATGGGCAAAGATCTTTGCCAAAGTCGACAAATGTCCAAGGCAGGAAACACCACTGGCAAAGATCTTTTTGGAAATTTGGTTAAGTGCAGTTGTGGCTATCACCAGCAGGTATGTTTTGTGTTGTTGTTGATGTGTGGGTAATGAATCTATAAGCCATGTGACAAGCGGCGCAAAAATCTTCCCCCTCTTCCTTCTCCCCCTCTTTCTGCCCCGTTTTCGCCCCATCAAGGAGAAGATTGCGCCCCAGCTTTCGCGCAGACTAGCAGCTGATTTTCTACAGTGAAACTCAAAAGAACATAAAAAATATGGAATATGGCTACGGTATATTTAAAAACGTAAAGGTTACCACTTTCCGCTAATGACTGAAAACTAGTAAATTTTTCCACATTTCTAAAATAATTATTAACACTCTCTAGCAAAAATCATTATTGGCCCAAACACAGGTGCTGCTACAATTACAAACTCTAACAAAAGTTACCTTCAAACCCCGTGCTGCGACGCATATAGATCAAAGAAACAAAAAAACTCGTCCAGAAATTTTTTTTCAACATTTTCTCATCGACTAAAAATGACTTGCACTATTACCAAACACAGCACTGCACTGATAACAATGATATTAAAACTAAATGTTTTACCGCTGTCAGTGCTGCTGGAAACTAACGTGGAGTCTTTCTTTCGCCGCCAGCATCAAAAATATTACATCAAAACGTTAAAAAACGCTTGTTTGGATAAAAATATGCAAATTATTTCGGAAATTCAGCAAAGACATGCTCGCCCTGGTCTGTCTCTGTTTGTAATATTTGTTCAAATAAATATATTTCTGGCGGTCAAGTTAGTCTGTCCCTCCAATGTGGTCGTGTGTAATTTTATTAACTTTCTACAGGCGCTAACAACCTACAGTGGACTCACAAGCTTCTTCACATGCGCAATATCTTCATCATTTACTTCCATCCCAGTTGTGTTTCAGCATTCCGTTTCCTGACACCCAAGCTGCTTTTATATTTTTGAAAAGCAGTTTACCTCGACACCAGTACTATGAAGAAACTGAAGCTTTTATTAATTTTTTCTGGTATGAATTTTTACCAGAAGGGACCGATACAAGTATTTTGGAGCGTTGGTGCGCATCGTTTATTGTACACTACGTCTTACACACAGTTTTGCGTTCAGCTTAGCAGCTATATTGCTCTAAACTATAACGTCGTTTGTTTAATTTGCGTTGAACTTACCTCTTTTCGGCGAACATTTCTATCTGAAGAACGCCTTCAAAAGGATTGCAATGACATTTTTTCGGGAACCAGCGAGATTCTATTAGGAAGTCGCATTTGGCGACAGATGGTGAATCATATTTGAGATTAAAATTGCTTTAAAAAGCTGCATTAGCCGTTAGATGGCGCAATACAGTTTGTAGTCATATTATTTCAGGATGTCGCTATATTTTCCTACACACAGGAAAATGACGCAGTTTGAACCCTTTGGCGACAGATGGTGCATCATATTTGAGATTAAAATTGCTTCAGAAAGCTGCGTTGGCCGTTAGATGGCGCAATACTTTTGTAGCCGTATTGTTTCAGTATGTCGCTATATTTTCCTACACATAGGAAAATGATGCAGTTTGGAGCCTTACCATTAGAAAATTAAAATGCATCATTTCCCACGTTCCCAAAACAACTTGCAGCAGTAAATTAAGTTGCATCCTGCAAAAGTTCGGAATCGGTATCTCATTTTTTGCTACGATATGCATTAAGACGTCACAAAACGGTCGCTAAATACACATAAAAGCAGCGAACAAGAGACACCGGGTGATTGATGAAACAAAGTATTGGCAGCTTTTGCAAATCGACAAGACAACTATGCAAAATCCAAATCGGCTGCTATGAACAAATTAACCCAGTGGCACGAGCAAACGTAATTAAACGCGTGTTTTGGACAAAACTCTTGTGTTTTTTCGTTTTTAAATACCTTTAACAAAGTAGCATTTAACTGAATAGCACCCTCTGTCATCTTTTTTCATCGTTTTTGTACCTGGGTGCATAGGTACCGTCTATTGCAATATTTAGGCCCTCATAGATTAGAGGGAGGATATCTTTTAAAAGCGCCAAAATGTTAAGTTATCGTCACACATCGTTTCTAATGCCTTACACTACTTACTTCATGCGAATTACATTTTGCATAATATGTTGAAAAACCACGTTATACCTTTCTACGCTGGTGTAGCTGCTACATGTTGAAACATTTCGACCCAATGTAGCATACAACTTGCACTATATATTTAGTTGTGATAATTTTGGTTATTAGGTAAACAGGCGATTCAACGAAAGAATATACATGTTGTGCTTGCTTTTGGTTCTTCAAGTCTTTTTTCTAATTTTAAAATATAACAGCATAGATAAAATTGTAACTAATCCCGACAGACGATATAGCACAATCGCTTTGTCTTTAATCCCGACAGACGACATAGCACAAATCGCTTTGTCTCGCTTAGAAAAGCAACCCTACTACAAAACGCACCAAATTCAAACATTCACTTTAGCAACACCAAACGACACAAAATGCCAAGTCATGTGACGTAACAAACCGCTTGTCTGACGCAATATCTTGCACTGCTTCTTGCAAGGCTACTTTTACTTATTTCTTTCTGTAATTTAAACAAGATTTCTTACAGTTAAAGGGGAGGAATCTATACGAAACCCTCGAAGAAAGTCTGAAAAATAGTGTACTCTACCAGCTGTAGGTGAGATCAGTTATACTTTTTGTTAAATTCTCCCCCATCAAATAAACAAAATTCCCATCCAGTTGACTTTGTTTTGTTGCTCATTTATCCTCGAGGGTGGGGACTACCCCTGAATGCTTTAAGCTCACAACGATTCCGCCGTCGAGCAACCTGCTTTCTTGAAGTTCCGTACTTGAATCATTTTGTATATGATTTTTTTGACAGTTTTAAAGTTGGTGTCGCATTAGCTTCTTGCTCAGGTAAGCACTGGTAACTGAGACATGATTAGAACCCACAAACTTGCGAGTTCGAGGACCCACTCGGCCATCTTGGGGAAGGCTTGATGAGTTTGCCAACAGTGGTAAATATTCTTAATTTTTAAGGTAATGGAGATGGTAGCTCAGACGTTCGCTAATAACGCTATTAATGGTCTGTGCTTGAGCTTTTACTGAACATTGCATTTTGGAGCTTTTCGACTGTTCAAATTCATGACGTAAAAACCATTAACTCACTCTGCTGTCATCGCTATGTTCCGACACATGACCCTATTTACTGAAGCACACAACTGCGAAAAATTCAAGTAGTCAAAATAAAAAAGGCGTTTTTTTGTAAAGACATAAATATGTGACATCACATACATATATATTATAAAGCACTGAAACATAGGAAAATAGGTGCTCGACCAGACAAATTAGATTCGAATGGAATTTTTGCTTCAAGGTAATTTCAGTTATTTTGTTTATTTCAGCAAAGCTAGAGAGCCTTTATTTGAAATATCCCCAAAACTAAAATGACGTTAAATTGCATTTTTAAATAATGATTGAAGAAGAAATAACAAAACCATACGACGTCCAAAATCACAACCCAGATCATAGCCTTTTTATTTACACAAGTATCTTTATGAAAGAAAGTTTTGGTAGATGCAGAATATAGAAAATAATGTGAATACAAATTACATTATGGGTCTGATTTTAATTTCCGAACGTTTTCGTGATGCAAGACCCCATCTATTTGATGTGTCGTCATTTGTTTGTTTGTTAAAATATTTTCCGTTCAAATTTGTATAATGACATTCTTTGTACCACCAAGCTCCTATATACCGCACTGCACAGTTTGAACTCCATTGATCGTGATCTTGATCTTTGGTAGTAAATGGCATCTGATTGTGGTAGGCCAATTTATCACCTAAAAAATCAAAAACTACAAGGAACAACGTAAACAAAAACTCGATAAAAAGAGGCGTTTGAGTTATTTTTAATGAAATGTGATCATAAAATTTTTGTCAGTCTCAAAACCCAACATACCTGCATTACCACTGTATCCTCCAACAGTCAAGCGGTAAAACGTTTCAACAGATCCAATGCTAAAGTTGCTGTTGATAAAGATATTCGAGTAAAATATTACTGGGAAACAAACTACGTTATTGAAGTTTTGCATGTACAAAGTTTTTTGTATTCAATGCGCCAAGATTTATTTCGGTTTGGTGAAGCCCAAGAGACTTCACTGGGTTAGAGCAATGGCGCATAAGAGTTTGTTTTGGCAAACAAAAGATGATGATTTAGAATTTAAAGCACCATAATACGTACAACGCTACTGCAAATTGTTGTCTTGTTGAAGTTTTGGTCCACCAAAGCTCAGTTACATTTCATGCACAATTATTTCCTTACCTGTATTTCGCACAAACTTTAGTTGAGTTAAAGTTTTCCAAGTCAATCCGAAGTTCGTGAGGTTTCCAAGCTGTAAGTTTGTGCATCAACTCTAAACCTGTAAAAATCATCAAGCAAACATTAGGGTACGAAGCCCTCGGGCAACAACGTTGGTCGGTTTGGTTTCACAGTAGTGAATTGTAAGAAGATATGTTGAGCTAAGTTCACTTGGCAATAGAAATCGTAGCGACACAACTAAAACAATTAGCAAGGAAGACGCGACTTAAACACGTTATTGAGCGCCAAAAAAAGTGAAGAGCACTATTTGCAGATAAGTTTGAACGCCATTCACAGGTACATATACAGCTACAACTTCAGCAAATTGTTATGTGACTGGATTGAGCATGCGTTTATAGTTAAAATTATATTCCACCTTCCTATGTTACAGGCATAGAAAAAATCAAAACAAAATTATAAAGTGTTTAAAACAATATTTTTTTGAAAAAATATTTGCCTAATTACCGATCCAAAACTCTTCATTCTGTGAACCGAATCCTCTTTCATATTCATCCCAACCTCTGTAGAAATCAGTTGAATTGTCGTATCGTTTCTGTATGACCTTTAACAAATTTGCATCAAAAAACAAGGCGAAAAAATATAATTTTTGTCCGATAGAATTAAAATAAGGCATTTTAACGTGGTTCATTTAGTAATCGAATTTAACTGAAAACTAACTTACTAGCCATCCTCCGCCGTCTGTTTCCATGTCACAATATCCCTGATACTGATACGGTAAATGTAGTGAATATACTCCACATGAGTTAAAACCTTTGCTCTTTGCATCCTTGCAACTCATATGAGTGGTTTCTGCGCAAATCCAAGAAAAGGGTTACTATAGAGACAACAAACATCTAATATTAAAAAATTCAAACTAGTTTACCCGTTTCGCAATTTTTTCCAACGTAATTTTGGCTGCAAAGGCAGAAGTATTCCCCTATACCGTTCACACAGGTGCTATTGTGCATGCATTGGTTATCTGCACATTCGTCTTTGTCTGCAAACAGAAACATGCTGTAATTTATCCTAAATCTTTTGTACGACACCGATGTGCAACCATGCAGAAGTAGTGGCAAAAAAATTCCCTAATATTTGTTAAGAAGTATGTCAGGCAAATGCGTTTAAACACGGTCAAGCAAAAATATTGGCAATGTTTCTGGTTTTCGTTTTGTCATGTTACATTTGAGGATCCACAGGCTTCGGTAGCAATCTATTTTATTTAATGCAGTCAAGTAATAGCCTTTACATCCATAAACAAAACTTTGTTTTTGGCTGAAAACAAACACATTCAAACGACACCAATAGGTTCTGACTTTTACCTAAAAATGGTTTTAGGAATTATGTGTATATAGGTTAATAGGAAAAAAAGTGCGTTTGGATATACATTCTTGGGACAAGCAGTTACAGAGAATGTTAGAATGGAGGTTTTAGCCGCCGTAGTAGACAAGTTTGATGTTTAAAAATGGCTTTTATGCGCTATGTTTTTGTTTCTAATCTGACGTCAGAAGACTGCGTGCAATTAATGATCACTTAAGCGAATGTACCACATAACAGCATAGTAGCTCCTTCTTTTCGTTTTTCGTTTATTTTCTGCCGCATGTATTTCAAGTATTTCTAGCTTTCCAAACGAAAAGGCTATGTTTGTTTAAATTCTTGTTTTTGTGAACTCACTGCTGGAATCCGTGCGTGAAGTAACTTTGCGTTTTTGCAATTTGCAGACATTTATGGGTACATTTTGCTAACTTTTTTGCCAATATAAATACATTTTTTTGAAGTTTAAGTTCCTTTTTGTTTACACCAAACGTGGTGTAAAGACATGAAGCGTATCATACTTGTGAAGCTGAACGTAGCATCCGACGCGTTAGCAGATCTGCTTTCAATCCCATTGGATGTCGAACCGATGTAGGAATGTTGACCCTTAGCCCCCAAAAACCTCACGAATCCTCCTCTCTCTGTGCAAAGACAACAAAATTAATATGCTGCTATGTGCATGTCGACTTATCACTTTTATGTGTGGTTTTGGTTGCCATGCCTTTTGTAAAAATCTCGAAAAGGTCGTTTAAATGTGTTGTAAAATGAACAAATAATAACGGATTGAACTGTTTCTATGCGATTGCTGGTCAGCACATCTGGGCGCGATTTAATGAATATAAATACAACTGAATTCGCTCTGTGCATAAAAGTTACACAACAGGCTGCGTTGTGTCTTAGGTGGCTTTTAACAAGTAACCTATCTGGCCGACCCTTGATGTAAACTGTGAATAGTTTTATGTTGTTCTACATAATGATGGTCTGAACAAACTTTGTGCGTTAGCCAGTGTGTGTAACAAAGAAGAATCCGACTGACAGCTCGGTTTGGGAAGAATACTTGTTATACACTAGAATGTGAAAGCTTTATTCGGAACAGCTCGAAAATCTAACCAACCTGTTATCTTTCCGGCATGAATTGCAGCGCTGCACACCGATGACTCGACACTGTACATTCCCGACCCGTAGACCAGTTCCTTTCCACAAGCAGCTGGACACATTACCTCTGTGACTGGGTATTGTGAGTCGCCTNAGCGCTGCACACCGATGACTCGACACTGTACATTCCCGACCCGTAGACCAGTTCCTTTCCACAAGCAGCTGGACACATTACCTCTGTGACTGGGTATTGTGAGTCGCCTTTGGTCGAGCACGTCACTGTAAAAGCGATGTCAAATTGAAAAGAATTTTTACTAAACAAAAGTTGTTGAAAACACGCAGAGGAGCAATAATGCCAAAGAATGAGGGATTTCAGTTTTTTCGCGCATTTAAATATCGATCTACTTTAAAGCTTTTTACTGAATAGGGCAAAGTTTTAAACATTTACACAAAATCAAAAGTCGCCTAAATGTCGAGTCCATTTGGCGATCCATTATAAAGGCAGTTTTAACAACGATATTATTTTAAGTAAACAACAATTAGCTGGACAGAAGTGTTTTTATCTATTATTCCGATCACTTAGAAACCTTGGTAGATCTTTTATTAGCTTTACAAGTTACAAAGTTTTTTATACACTTTTCGTGTAGGGGCTAAATAATGTCGTATACATAATGTCGTTGTGGTTGTGTCTTCGATCACTTACTTTCAAAAGAGTAAGAGTTTCCAGAAGCAGAACACGAATTACTTGATACCGCGTTTTGATTTCCTGCGCTGTAATGGTTTCGCTTTATACCACCAGGGCTTCGGTAGACTACCACTGGTCCCCGCCACCTGCAAATAATAAACAAACGACAACAATTTAGGAGCAGAGGCCCTTAGGGACAGATATATGTTACAACAAGAAACGATACGAATAAACGTTTAATAGTTTACACAACGCAATAATTTGGATGTGTATTTCTTTTCAAAGTGTAACATTCCTAGTGGCCCTATTTTCAAACCAAGACCAACAACGTCTATTACAAAAACACTTTAATTACAGGTAAGTTAAAAATTAGGATTGCACCAACCGTCGATTCTTTGATCTTGTATTGCAGCGAGACATATAGGACCTCTGGAGTAAACACGATCACCACACAAGGTTGAGTGTTGCCGCCAACATTCGGCCGGACACAGTAGGTTCGTGATGGAATGTTTCAATTCGGAAAACTCGGTTTCGCACGTCACTGCAAACAAATGAAGTTATGGTCACCAGTAGTTTGTAAAATCATGACACTTTTTGCTTTGGAAGCGCTTGCACTAAGTGATGTTGTTTATTGTCACAGTTTGACAGATGCTCGTTGCTTTGATGACCGGGTTTTACAGTTTGTTCGGGAAGGGGGGACTGTTGTTTTTCAAAAAAATATTTGATGCTCTGTTTTTGATTACTTTAACGGGTTACTTTAAGTAGCTTCAAAAGTCATAAGAAGCAGCCCGACAGACTAGCCACTGTTTTAACGAAAATAAAACTCAAACAAATATCAAAATTACTGTTTAGATTACCACTTTTCCTTTTCGCTATACTGACTGAAAATTAGGAAGTTTTCCTACAGTTTTGAAATAATGAATAACATTCCCTAGCAAAAATCATGTTTGTCCAAAACACAAAAATCCTACAATTACAAACTTCGACAAAAGTTACCTTCAAATCCCTTGCTACGGCACATATAGATCAATGAAACGAACAAAATCTTCCAGAACTTTTTGTTCGGCATTTTCTCATCGACTAACAATGATTTGGACTATTACCAAACACAGCAATGCACTAACAACAATGATATTAAGACTAAACGTTTCCCTGGTGTCAATGGTGCATAACTGCTTACGGGAACTATGGTGACAGGAACTTTTGTTAAGCCGCCAGGTACAGTGAATCGCGATATTACATCAAAACATATGCGTGTTCAGCAAAAACATGCAGGTCTTGATCTTAGTGTGTGTTATAATATTTGTTCATATATATGTATATTTCTGGCGGTCAAGTCAATTTGTCTCACTAATATGGGCGTGTGCTGTTTCATTGGCAAATCAAATGCACAAGGGAATAAAAACGATACCTCTTCAAACAAGCTTGAAAGGAGGACACTGTACTGAACGCGTATTCAAACGTAGCACAAAAGTAAACACTCATGACTTCAGTTAAACAATTCTAACTTCTGCTGTTACAAAATCTGAAACTTAACTCTTAAGTTACAATTGAAGAAAAAATATAGCAAAAAGATAACAACGACTTAGTGAATGCAAGTTGTCTAAATGTAAACACTATTCAAACATAATCTTTTACTTGAACTGTTTTACTTGTACTTGTACTGATTTGATGTTGAAAGGACACACCTGCTATGGCATTTCGAGACCATAGCAAATGAGTTCACTACTGAACGCAGCTATGCTATTATTACGCATATGTCAGATGTGAAATAAATAAAACTTAACCCGTCATTCAATTAGTTTACTCTATTTTAGTTGATGAATAGATAATTAGGATGATGACGATTTTAATGAGTTAGTATGAGTTCATTTCAGTTACCATATATACTGAGCGAATGTTGTCCCTGGTTTAAATCGATTAGAATTGATTTTGTTTTCTACTACAAGAGCATAATGAAAAGAAAGTACGGTAAATACATGTACCGAGCCAAATATGTTTAAAACTTGAACTGACGAAAGCATAACACTGACAACATATTTTGACTTTTTGCATATCGCGGTCACTGCAAAAGATTTTTCCTTCCAAAAATGTTTTTCGAAATAGTGTGCGCGAAAGCTGTAATTTGCCAGTGTGTTGTTCCCTTCCATTTTTATTCAGTTTCAATGTTCGGCGTCGAATTCCTCGATTGTCTTGTGTTGAAGAGTAAGCGGTTGTGTTGTCAAGACGTTTTTTGTCCATCTTCACGTATTTGTAGAGTTGTTAGTGAGTGTGCGTTGCTTAGTCGCCATTACATTCACAAGCGTGAGTTGCCCAAAGATTTGTTGTGTATCTGTAAAAACTTGAATTAATTTGCAATAAAATCTGTTGCAAAATAATTTGAATGAAAAGGGTACATTAAGATAAGGATACACAAAAACATTGTTTATAGTGACATCCATAAGGTCTAAGTAACTGTAACCCACAGGCAAACTACTGTCGAGTTTTTTGACGTTTGGCTCTACCGTCAATTACAAGGAACTTTGTTTTAATTTGAGCAATCAACTCATGTGAACTGCGATCGCTGATGATGGCGAAGCTGTGCGCATAGCGACTGTGCTGTGCTTGGAAACATAGTATGTTAGTAGTGTGTGAGCTCTGTGTGCTGTGAGCCGTTCAATAAACGGTATCGCGAAGTTCGTGGGGGTAAAAGATGCCCGTTGCATTATCACCGAAAACCGTTAGTTTTTAAACATTTCTCCTGCCATTTTCCTTGACAGGTTTGAATAGCATCAGATACATTTATCGTTTTTTTGATTTACGTACAATGTCAAATTGAGGAATAATTTTATGAGACATTTATCAAACGTCATGGCCATTTATTTGAATTTTGGGTAGAAAGCCTGTGCCCAAACCTCTTCAGAAGCTACATTGTCACCTTGGGTTTGTTCACGTTGACACCGCGCCTTTAAGCGTGCCTATCGATTTTTACGACCCATTCGGTAAGTAGAAACGCTCAAATCCAGCAAGTACATTAACTACTAAGAAGATAAAGCATACAACACAGGGTATGGTAATTTTTAAGGTTTATGTTTGTGGTGGTAGGAGTAACGTGTGTATGTTGATGGCGGTAGTCAAAGCTCTCTACGTTAGACAAAACTTATATCGCTTGCACTGCGTGCAGGTTCTGCGAAAAGCTGTCGTCATTATAAAAAAGAAAACAAAGTAATTAAATGTTTCGCGTCAAATATGGTAAAAACTTGAAGCATATCGCGGTCACTACCAAGCACACTAATACAAAATAACTGAACTTTCTACAAGATAACTTAAAGTGGACCCACAAGCTTCTCCACATGCGCGATATCTGTATCTTTCACCTCCATCCCGGTTTTGTTGCAAAGTTCTATTTCTTGACACCAAAGCTGTATTTATATTTCAAAACAGCAGCAAACCTTGGCAAGGTAAACTTTTATTTGTGAGAATTTTTACCAGTACGGACCAGGGAACATAGCTGCTGACTGCTGTGAACAAATAACCCAGTGCAAACGTGATTTAACTCTTGTTTGGGACAAACCTCTTCCCTATTGTTTGAAATTGGCATTGGCGACTAATCGTGTTTGTGATTTTCGTAACATTTTGTAACGAGTTGGCCAATTGAGTAGATGCAGTCAGTCTTTTTTAAAAGACGTGACCATCACACATTCAGACGCGACGATTAAAAGTCATGACGCAAAGATCATTAAACATCTGCTGTCATTGCTAAGTTGCCGTCCCCCGAGCCTAAGCAACTGAGATATATTCAAGTTGTCAAAAAGAATAAGGCGCTTCATTTTTGTAATGAAATAATTACGTGACGTCACAAAACGAATCCATTAAGTCTGAGTATAGGACACTAGGTGTTAAATCGAACAAAATAATACACGGACACACAAAGCAAATATGTGATTTTAATCTGTTTGGATTTCAAGACAATCGAACATGTTTTGTTTATTTAGGAAAGCTTTAGGGTCTACAGACAGAGGACACTGTTTCGACCTGTAAGGTCTCATAGGTGTTACTGGTGACAGGACATTGGCCGTAAAGTCGAAACAGTGTGCACTGTCTGTAGACCCTAAAGCTTTCTTAAATAAACAAAACATGTTCGATTGTCTTTTATATTGATGAGGTGACACCAAGCCGACAATCCCTTTGGTTCCCAAGCTTGGCCATTGTGGAACCAGTTTGTCTGTAGTTTATGCCCAGTTGTGGCATCGAACAGATGACATGAGATATGTCTTTTTAGCCTGTTACTCACAACAAACTGGAGTCTCGTTATTTGGCTAGACCAGCCTAAACGGCCAATGTCCTGTCACCAGCTGCACTGATGAGACCTTATAGGTCGAAGCAGTGCGCACTGTCTGCAGCTCACAAAATCAGATTGGCTTTTTGCTTTAGGGTGTAGCTTACTAATTTAAAAAAATAACGAAGTTGTAATTTTTTCTAATGATCTGAAAAGAAGTAACAAATAATCAATCTCAAAAATACCGAGTTCATAGCCTCAAACTTGGTATTTCCTATCATAAACCTTTGCACCAAACCGCCATATATTTTCGGACAAACACGGTCTATGTTTTCTTCGAGTAAGGGCCAGGCACGGAAATATCTTCGGCAAACCTAACTTACATGCGAGGGAGTACTATGGGGGCGCCTACCATCGGCCGGTCGGTACATACACCAGAAATTATCGTGGGTGAAACACAAACGGCCAGGCATAAGTGGTAGATAATTTCTGATTGGGTTGGTGTCGCTTTAGCTTCTTGCTCAGGTAAGCACGCGAGTTCGAGGCAGTCGCGTCACCCACTCGGCCATCTTGGGGGCTGCTCGATGCGTTTGCTGACACTGGTAAATGTTCTTAATTTTTGAGGTAGTGGAGATATGGTAGCTCAGACGTTCGTAAAAAACACCACCAATGGTCAGTGCTTGACCTTATACTGAACTTTGCATTTTGGGGCTTTTCGACGATTCAAATTCATGACGTAAAATTCATTAAACCCCTCTGCTGTCATCGCTAAGTTCCGACACATGAGCCTACTTACTGAAAGCAAACTGGGAAATATGCAAGTAGTCAAAATAAAAAAGGCTATTTTTTTGTAATGACATTAATATGTGACA
>QXVZ01023763.1:0-44260 GCA_008931825.1 Phallusia fumigata | reverse complement strand
GGTTGGTTGGTGCTGTTTATAGTAGGTTGAATTACTAGCACACCAACCTGCATTAAAAATTTGTGCAACTTGTTCTGAAGCAAATCTTCCTTGTCTTGCAACATGTTGCCAATGTTTGTGTATCCATGAGTAAATGATGTACCAGCCAAGGACAGCAAACTTTTGCACAGGGAATCTGTAAAAGCGTAAGTATTTTGATCAAAACTTAAAAACATGTTTTGCTGATGAAAAAGTGCAATTTTGTAAATTTTCTGTACATATTTTCAGCTAAAAAACATAAGTATATAATTTTGGTAACCAACTGGTGCATTACATTTGCAGTAGGCCTGAATATATCCAATTTTAAACATATTCAAATTTAGCTAATTAGCTGATGGAATGCATCCGAACCCCTATCCGATCTCTGGCAAACTACGTTTTAGCAAAAAGCTCCAATCTAACATGCTTATTTCAGTGGGTAAAAATCGTGATTGGTTGACAAAACAATTTATTTTGGTATATGTTGGCTTTAAAGAAACTGTTTTGACTTATAATTTGCTGTTAAGTAAGACTAACTGTGTTTCAAGAAAACTTACCATCAAGTTGTTTAATATCCAAACAATCTCTAAAAAATTTAATCACGGTAAGCACAAGAACTTCGGAGACGGAAGTGTAGAAGTGAGATTTTGAAATCTTCATGCTCAGTTTGGCAGCTTTCCACAAGTTGGTAGCAGATTCAGTTTCATTAAGCCAATTTGACAAAGCAATGTCAATTCTTGTCAAACACTCGCCAGAAAGCAATGAACTAAACTGCGAATGAAGCATTTACAATGTTTTTACAGTATGTTCACAAGCAATTATTCCATGAATATATATCCAACACAGTGGTACATTGGTAGTCCAACAAAAACACAGTTGGTCTAACTTTACCCGGAAAAAATCAAAAAATTAACCTAGAAAAACAGCAACACTATCTTGAAATCTATTGGATAGTTTCCGATTGTGTATATAACAGACACAGATAGGCTTCTGTATTTAAATAAACCATGAAGATAAATACTAAAATTAGAAATGCATTCATGATGATGCCATTGACTTACTGTTTCGAGAAGTGACTTAGTTTGTTGACAGGAAAACCAGGTGGGGGTCTCATCACCATCTGCGTAACGGAATTCACCCCGAGTTTGATTGGGTGATGATGGTAAATCAGTGTTATAATCACCAGTGTCTGTGGTTGAACGTGGAAAAAAGTTTTTCAACAATTAAAATAACACTGATTAGTGTCAGATTGTGTCATACTAATTTCTATCCAATAGTTCATGTCACATGAAAGCCATACCATAGCCAGGTTGGTTGTTGTTAGGTACTCTGTCAAACATCGAGAGAAAGTGAGATGTCTGATCAATAGATCTCCTGAACCCTCTTAGAAGACCAAAAAAAGTTGGCAACACAATGCCACACAGAGTTTCTAAATCAAGAAAACAAAAACACTCAATAAATGTAACAGTTTTTCATTTCCAAACCCAAATACAATGCCAGCGTAATTCCTATACCAGATTGTTTCAGGCAGTGTGCATGCGTTTAAAAATGCAAATACACACACAATCAAAAACAGGCAATAAAAGTGCACACATGTTTTGCATATCTGTACCTTCAGACAATGTTGCATTAAGTATAGCCTTTGCATATGACTGCAATGTTTCTAAAAACATAGGGATAATTTTGTTTGCAGCCTTGGAAACTCCATTCCTTGCATCGGGACTTTGTTGGGATAATGAGATTGTTTCACATAACAATGATGACAAGCAGTATGCATTTCTTTCTGGTAATGGCAGTTCCTCTGAGAAAAAGAAAAATGTCAAGCAAGCACTTCAGCACAGCAGCAATGCCTATGTATTATTGTAAAGCAATGAAACAAAGATTTTTAACATGTATATAATACAGAGAATATAATACCACACACATAATAAAAAACATAATCATAAAACTTAAGTTTGTTTCCTGAACAGATATATTTAATACACACTACATTATTTTGGGTCCTCAGTTTTTTTGCATTTTATAAGATATATAGCCTTTTTTAGAATAGTTAGTTGAGCGTATGTATGAGTATAGATCACACATGCTTATAGATCCATTCTAGATCAAGGCTTAAAAATGTGTAAAAAGCACCAAACACATTTATTTTATTCAACCAAACCTTTTGCAATACTATGTAAACGATTTTTTGTATTTACATCAAATGATTGGTTCACCAGAACATTGGGAAAAGTCAGTGTACAGGAGCTACTAGCTGAAGTGACAAGCATGCTGTGAAACAATGATACATTCTCAAGAAAATCCATGACCTCAAAGATGGTGGCTAATGATTAAGCCATATTAGTCAGGCAAATAGATTATAATATATAATTCCTAACTATGTTAATCACTGATTTTTATCAATTCTAGCTGAGTTGGCTTAATATAATCTAAAATGCCTGTGAAAAAAGACTACTTATTACAGGCAGACTTGGACAGCTCAAATGTTCCAGCTTCTCAATACCAGCTAAGAGTTAGAGTTAAACTCAATCACAGTCAACTTTCCAGATTTAAATTAGAATTATCCCATCACATTTTATCTCGCTTTTCTTGCACAAGGGAACATTCTGATATCACATGCTTAAAATGCTGTTGGACAAACTGGTGTTTTACACAAGACTATTACAAATTACAATCAAATAGACTTGCTGGCTTTTTACTTCAAGTCATTAACTGGGACAGCTAAAATTGTCTAGTTGTTGTGTAAAACTAGTAAGTCCAATTCTAAGAGCAGATGGAAAAATAAATAAATCATAGTCAAAGTCACATAATGCTATCCAATGCATTGTGATGTTCAAGCCATTAAATATGAAAGTGCAGAAATTTTGGGTAACTAATTTGTGTCCACAAAAAAACAATCCAACATTAGAGAAAAAAACAACAACATGTGTGAAATGTAATTCTGGTATTAATCGGTGATGAAAAAGCTAAGCATTGCGGATTGGCTTCACATGTTGCAAATCCACTGTACATGGATAAATTTGGGCTTACATTTGAAAATCAATACACTAATACAGGCAATTTACTTTTACTGCATGCCTGAGTTCCCAGACTCCATGTAGCTGATGGAAGGTGCTGTAGCAGGTCAAGCAAATATGGAAGAACAATTGTGTGATGCTGCAAACACAAACCGCATGATTTCTTACCAGTATATTATTGATTGACAAATATTTTACTTAGGCAAGGAAATGTCAAGCCAAATAACACACAACAATTAATGTACACATATTTTTCAAGAATATCTCAAAGAGGATTGAAACATTTTTGATAAAACAACATCCATGATAAACGAATGCAACAATGTTACCTGCAGATGAGACTCTAGGAAATAGATTCCCAAAGAAACAAGTCCATAGTGATTTCGTGCACTCAAGTTGTAAGTTTGATCATGGATAGTTGGACACATAGCCAATAGCCTTGTGATCTGCAAAATGTAAACATTAGCAAAAAACAAAATTCTATGCAACACTATACACTCCTGATTCCATTTAGGACACATTACTGGGGATCGACCGCTCTTACCTCTTCTGTTTTGGCATCTTTCTTTTTGGCCAGGTTTCTGGATAATTGTCTAAGGCTAGTAAAATAAAAATCATCCATCACACATCCCTAAGTTTTACTTCTGAAAAACACAAGCATAGCACAGTGAACAGGTTTGCCAGCACTGCTTGGAACAGTACAAACAAATGATAAAAGGCATAAATTCAGAATAAATTGAAGGAACACGAAAGCAAGAAGAACGCTTCAGAACATACAGACAGTATGTGCACACTGCAACACTGACTACTAAGGAAGCCTGTAATATGATATAAAGTCATAAATCCACACAATGGTAACTAAAAGAACAATTTAACGAATTGACACTAAGTTTGCCACAACATGTAAACTTCAAATTAAGATTTGTTGCAGCCAAAAAACCAGTTTCATTTTACAGAAGTATTTTTGCTCAAATACTCTGATGCATTATAAATGTACAGCTTGCAACGACTTTGGAAAAATTTGTCCTGATGAAATCCTATTTCCAAATACAGGGTGGTCTGAAAGAATGTTACCAGAAACTGAGAATAGTCACAAGACCTGGTGACTCAGGTGAGGATGCAATAAGTTTGGTGTCATTTACCAACATGTTGTGCACCAATGAAGGATTGCGATGCACCACATTAAGAAGTTTTCCATTCTTTACATCCCATACAATTATTTTCTTTTGATCTCCACTTGTAACAAGCATGTCACGCCTCAAAGTCATGCAACGCACAACACCAATGTGTTCTCGAAGGACATGAAGGCACACACCAAGCCAGTTCCATATACGAACAGAGCTGTCAGCAGAACCAGATGTCACATACTCTTCATTAAAATCAATGCAGTAAACATCATCAGTGTGGCCGACCAGTGTATGTGAGCACTCACCTACATCCATTGGCCATATTTTTATTACCTTGTCACCACCTCCACTTACAACATATTGCTCGTTCATCTTTGAGCAATGAACAACTTCTGTGTGGCCCAGTAGGACATGGATGCAGCGGCCAGCATCCACATCCCAGACACGTATTGACTCATCCCATGAAGTAGTGACTGCATATTTTTGAAAGCAATACAGACTTACTAATTCATCATGATGGCCAACCAACACATACAGGCATTTGCCATTCATGACATTCCAAATCTTGATAGATTTGTTATCATAAGCTGCTACTGCTTTCTTTCCATCAAAATCCAAAAATCGTACAGGAGATTTGATTTCGTTTTCAAGAAATAAATGACCCAGACACTTTCCTGTGCTGACATTGAATATTCGTATAATCCCATCGTTGCATCCAGTTAGCAACAAGTTATTCTTGAGTTTAAGACAGGTGACTGCATCAGGATGTTGGTTAAATAAATGCAAAATATCACCATTCTGTATGTCATACAGCACAGCATTTTTATCATCACCTGAGGCTAGTATATCACCAACACAGTCCATACAATTAATACGACCTTTGTGACTTTTCACAGGTGGCAAGACAATATATCGACCAGTAGCCCAATTGTGATGTAGATGAGTGGCTCGAATGTAGATATCTTTCCATTTGCATATGGCTGGCAATTCTTTGCAGGTGCATTTCATAGGATGAAATGTGGGTGAGGTGAGGTTTGTGTGGGGGGCATGACTAGCTGGGGTGGAAGCAAATAACTCTTGACTGTAAGTGGCATCCTCGCCAAAGTGAAGCCACTGTCGTTTTCGGCACAGTGACTTCCACAGACTGTCTGAGTTGGTTCTCTCCCTCCACTGCATGTTACAACATGCTGCTCTAGACAATTCCTTTGGAGTGAGGTAGGAAAATATTCTGTCCACAAGCTCACGTGGCAAAAAAGGAACAAAATCAACAGCCAACAACTGTCGAGTGTCACTATATAACATTTGGAGTTGCCTTGGTTTGCATTTTAAAAGCAGCTGTTTTAACAGCAAATCTTGATTCTTTCTGTCCATTGCAGAGAATGTGGACAAAATGTTTTCAATTTTGTCAGATGTTGACATTTTGTGAGTGTTTTTTTGTTCTGTTGCAAACATAGCAATCACCTGAAAAATAAAGGGAAAATGCCTATTATAACAACAAATGTAGTTTTGGGCATTTAAGCAAAAACAGACAAAAAATTAGGCAACTTATTATATGGGCTAAAGCTAATTTAAATCACTTAAGTTATATTGTGTGCATGCAACGTAGGTTTTTAGACCAAACCACAACTATTGTTTCTTATGACAACTATAAAATAGCAGTACGGGTATGACATATTAGTATATTTTGGCAAAGATATTACATAACAATATTTTAAAACAGTTAAAAACTGACTGCTATCCACGCCTATAAACATAGTTTTCGGCATTGAAATACTCATTTCAAACAAGAAGGTGTGTTTTGTAAGACGTTGCAATGTAATTTACCGGTGATGTGTTACAAATAAGGTATAAGGGTAACCGGTGTTTTCCAAAACATACTAATTAATTAGCGTCAACAAGATGTCACATATTCTAAACTATAACAAACGGTTTGACGATGGTTTACTTTTAGTAAACGCCCAATGCTTTAACGTTTAACCCACACATTCATTACACACAGCAACCGTCAGTCAAGCAAGCAAAAATAAATACCAAAAAATAATTGTGCTTATTGAACCGCGACAACCTTTAGAAAATTCTACAGACATCGTAACTAAACTTTCATATTCTAAAACAACGTATTACAAAAAACATCTTCTAGAATGAACAGCATGTTACAAAAAATAATTCATCAATAAATGAATGTCTGTCCCAAACGACTCTTTGATATAGAAAGTAACAAAAAGCAGTCAATATCGTACCACACAACGTTTGACGTAGAACTGATGGGGTTAAAATTGATCATTAATTCTTTTCCTTCACTGTGAGAACTTAAACGAAAGTGTTTTGTAGTTGCTATTCTAAGGCATGTATGCCCCTTTACCAACAGCGTTCTTTGCGTATTTTCAGTTTATCTGGGTGTGTATGCTATGCTAAACGTTTTTGTCTTTATTTTTGAAGAGTTGTTTCAGTTTGAGTTACTTGAATATATTCAATAATTACATACTTTTTCTCTGTTCAATGAGGACTGTTTTTAGTTTATTTTTTAGGGCAAGTGCATAAATGTTTGGAGCTTAAGGCACAGACAAAGCGCAGGACTGGTGGTTGTGTTAAATACTTTAACTTGATGGTGTAAAAAACATGGGTTTGGTATGGTCCAGATTTAAAACTTGTATCGGATGGGAGGATTCTCCCAAATCATCATCAACCAGAGACAACAACCATCCTGAGTTTTCAGACATACAAACATACCGTAAGTCAAATTTGTAAATCTATGGGTATGAAATTCTGTTCTAACAAAGGACTACTTCAATTTTTAAACCTGCATTTCTATTACAGGTGCACCTCCACGTATACCCCAACCAGCATCTTATGATAATGTTTGTATTGCTCTTTATGACTATGAAGCACGTACACATGATGATTTAAGCTTTCTTAAAGGTCAGTAGCTGTTAATCAGTGAGTGTTGTCATTTCATCAGTAAAGGTAGACTGAACTTGTATTTTTCAAACATATATTACCTGCAACAGATGACCAGTTGGAGATACTGGACAGGGATGAAGGGGAATGGTGGAGGGCTCGA
This sequence comes from Phallusia fumigata, assembly GCA_008931825.1. NCBI lineage: Eukaryota > Metazoa > Chordata > Ascidiacea > Phlebobranchia > Ascidiidae > Phallusia > Phallusia fumigata. The sequence goes on along the minus strand of QXVZ01023763.1, from coordinate 37,037 downwards.
TTAATCAGTAGGCATGCATTTCCCAATCGAGGCTACATTCCATCTAATTTTGTGGCAAAATACAGCTCTTTGAACTCTAGACCGTAAGTAGCTATTACATTTGTTCATACACATTGTATTACTTGTAATTTTTGCTTTTTTGTTTTTAAGGTGGTATTTTGGAGAGACAAAAAGAGCAGAGGCTGAAAGACTCTTGCAGCTGCGGCACAATGCTCATGGAGCCTTTCTTGTAAGAGACAGTGAAAGCAAGCCAGGAGATTACTCCTTATCTGGTAAGAGCCACCTTTAAATTTAAAAAAACTTTGTTTTCTTCTGACCTTTTTCTCTAGGGAGATTGTCCTTTGTTAGATGTTACTATTAACATTTTTCTTGGGATTCTGCAATTTTGAGACATGTACTTATGTTTTTGCAGTTAAAGACACAACTGAAATCAAGCACTACAGAATACGAACTGCAGATACTGGCGGATTATTTATTGCCAGGCGAGCTGTTTTCAATGACTTACCCCAACTGATAGAACATTATAAACAATCTCCAGATGGTTTATGTGTACGTCTTATGGAGCCCTGCAAACAGGTATTCTTTTTTCATCTTTTCTGTCCATCTATTTTGTCATTTCATTGTATAAAATGCAGTTGTGCCACTATGGTTTTAAATTGTAATACTTATTGTTTTAAAAGTATTTCATTATCCTTTGAAGAAAGCAGTGGTAATTAACAGGGAAATTATGCAAAACTGTGTCTAAAATAATATTAGTTTCTGCATATTTGTATAATGCTTGTTTTGTACAGCTTGAAATACCACAAACTGCTGGTTTGTCACATGAACTTGCTGACAAATGGGAAATTGACAGGTCATCACTAACTTTGAAAAAGAAACTTGGTGAAGGCCAGTTTGGTGAGGTGTACGAGGGCTTGTGGAATGGTTGCACTCAAGTTGCCATAAAAACTTTGAAAATTGGTAGGTAGACTGCATTTTCGCAGTTAACATTTTCTCTGTGCCACAAAATGATCTTACCAAAGTGTTACAGTTAAACCTAATTTGTTTTGCTTTTTAAACACAGGTTCAATGGACAAAACAGAGTTTCTGCGAGAAGCCCAGATTATGAAAAGGCTACGCCACCCAAAGTTGGTTCAACTCTATGCTGTGTGTTCGAAATCAGAACCTGCATATATTGTAACTGAACTCATGCCCAATGGTGCATTGAACACCTTTTTGCAAGGTAAAATCCAAAGGCCATTTGTAAGCAGTAGTGGAAATTGAAGTCACTTCACCTTTATTGATCCCGATCCAAGTGTGTCATTTTATAAGGGATCCATCAAAATTAAATAATAATACTGCAAATGTCCCAAGCTAATTCATACAGGCTGATGGGTTGTTAATAGTGGCACAGTTCTGTTCATGAATAGATGTATTTCCTGATCAAATTTCATTTTTTGCAACAGGAAATCATAAAATTGAGTATATTTTTTTTCAACCATAATAGAATACAGTGGAATACAGTGGTTTATTACACAAGTATTATATCATTTATACATAGGATCTAAAAAAATGTAAAACCAAGTACATACACTTCTGTTTTTTTAACCTCAGTAATTGTTTCCTTTATTGTAGGACCTGGCAAAAACTTGGATATTCAAACTCTCGTTGAAATGGCTGCTCAAGTTGCAGCTGGTATGGCCTATCTCGAAATATCCAACTACATTCACAGGGATTTGGCAGCACGAAACATTCTCGTTGGGCTGAACAACATATGCAAAGTAGCTGACTTTGGTTTAGCAAGAGTGACACAGGTAAAAAGAAATGTTGAACACTTTGCAACAAACTACATAATTTACAAAACCAAATTCAACATTTCTGTGGCCTCTGTGATCAAATGTTTGCTCAACTAGCTACAACTTAGGTTTATTACAGAAATGTTATTGTCAGGAGTCCGGTTCTGCCAGTTTTGCTTGGAATTATGATCTTTCAGTTTTGACAAACAATCTGCAAAATTGACCCAGACTGTATTAAAATTTTACTACTTTTTTTACTTTTTGTTAGAATGACATTTATGAAACAAGGGAAGGTGCGAAATTCCCCATCAAGTGGACAGCACCTGAAGCGGCCACAATGCAGTGTTTCACCATCAAATCTGATGTCTGGTCGTTTGGTGTTCTGCTTACTGAAATCGTAGGCAAAGGAAGGATGCCATACCCTGGTATGTAAAAATACTTTTGGTTTTATAATGTATTCTGGAGCTATTGACTTACTGACGTAATGCTTTGTGGGTGATGTCTGTGGTTTGTTGACAACCCATGGGTAATTGCGTGGGCTAGGGCAGAAATTTGATGCCAATTGCAGTGTTAGCAAACAGTTCAAAGGGAATTGTACGTTTGGTTGCGTGCTTTAAGTTCTTTGTGCTGGGAATGTGGTAAAAATCTCGAGTTTGGTTTTGTGGTTATAAAGGCCCTTGCGCGTCCGTGTTACTGCAACGGTGAAGAATCACGGCAGCCAATCGCATGATTCGGTTTGCTCTATAAGCGGTGCGGTTTTTTATCTCGCGGCAAGCGGCAAAGCATTCACACCAGCCGGCGTCATGCCGTGACGGGCGTGATTTTCTCGGTTGTAGCGGCTGACGCCAAAGTTAAATCTGATTTAACTTTTCCGTCAGCCGCAGTGTTTGTTGAGTGGAGAACTTTGTTTTTGTAGGGTATTGGGCTTGTGATTAATTTTTGGCAGTTTTAAGTAGTTTTTTTGTAGTTTCTTGAATGTTTCATAGAAATTAAGAAAAGAAAGTTAATGAAATATTGATGGCAATTGTCTTGCTACAATACATTTGTGTCAATATTGTGCTTTGTGTCAAAGTAGTACTAACTAAAATTCCCTATTACGATTTATTGATGCACAGACACTTAAATTTTCAAGCACATTGACTTAGTTTTCTTGCCAACAAAAATGCATTGCCGCAACCGCACTGCATTTGTCCCCTGCCGCTTCAAGCGTCGCGCGGAAAATCCGCGCACAACCGCAGCTTTTACGCATCGCCAGCCGCCATCGTCAACCGCGTCTGGTGTGCAGGGCCCTTTACATAATAGAGTCAAATAGCAACGATGTAAAAGCAAACAAGAATTGAAAGTAATAAACTCAGCAAACATGTTTCAAGTAGAAGATTAGAAGATTACCAAACAGGACATTCGCAGAAAAAGTGAAGGAAAAAATAGCATGCAAAAAGTAATAATGCAGCCACTAACGTTCAGAAGGAAACAGTTTTAAATCGACTGCAGATAAACCAAAAAAGTCTTAAGCCTTGCAATGTTCAAAGACAGTACATCTTCGAGAAGTGAAAGTCACGGATAGACGTGGAGGATATGACCGAGTAAACCTGACAGAATAAAAAACTCCGGAATGAAAACGCATCGTAGACAGTGGTAACCTCCGCCTGAAACTGCTGGTATGCTCGCCAAAAAGCTCNCCACTAACGTTCAGAAGGAAACAGTTTTAAATAGACTGCAGATAAACCAAAGAAGTCTTAAGCCTTGCAATGTTCAAAGACAGAGCAAATCTTCGAGAAGTGAAAGTCACGGATAGACGTGGAGGATATGACCGAGTAAGCCTGACAGAATAAAAAACGCCGGAATGAAAACGCATCGTAGACAGTGGTAACCTCCGCCCGAAACTGCTGGTGGCTCGCCAAAAAGCTCACCATAAAGTTAGCACTAACATCATCTGGTTAGTGAGTAAGGAATCAACGTATCTAATTCCAAAGCTTAGCCGTCTGCGTCAAAAGTTTTCATTTGCTCCTCAGGCATGACGAACAAGGAGGTGCTACAACAAGTCGAGATGGGCTACCGTATGCCCAAGTTGAACGACTGCCCCGATCCCCTGTACAACATCATGCTTGAGTGTTGGAACCGTGACGCACAGCGACGACCCACCTTCGAGACCTTGCAGTGGAAACTCGAGGACTTCTTCACCAGCGACGACGGAATTTACCGGGAATCGGAAGCCGTGGTGTCGTAAATTGTTAGCGCTAGATGGCGCTGCAACCACAAGTATGGTACAAAATTCTGCGCCTGTTTAGAAAAAATTGCAAGTGCGACAGCGGCATGAATTTCCTGTTTGTTCTCTTCGGCTTATTTGGAGTATGTTTGTCTTTTTTCACATCTCATGTGACCAAGGTGGTAATTTTACAGACGCATGTGTTTCTGGCAAACAAAAAGCTTTGATCTTCTCAATACCAACGTGCGACGCAAAACACACGTTGACATTGCCTTGTTTGTTTGTATCACCGCTGATTTTGTCATCGTGACATCCACTGTGGCTGCGTCTGCTGTCATTTTCTCGACTGTTTTCGTTCGACATCTCAAGGTTTTCTAACTTTCCAACACCAAGCACAATTACTAACCGGCATCGCTGATAACGTTTTGTTTTAAGATGGATCGAGCTTTTTTCTCATCTATTTCATATATCCCATAGCACCGCTCATACATGCGAGCTTTTGTAAAAACACGTTTTTTATGTCTGCCCTTATGCAACGTTTTATTCGCGTTTGCTTTTAATGATTGTTGCAAGTGCCGAGGCCTTCCTATTCAGTGCCTTTTATCTCTTTGCTTTTCCGGGTGTTCTGTTTTAAGTTGGTTTTAACTTTGAAAATCCGCATGACTGGAGTCGAGATAGTACATATGACATTGTAGCTGTGCTAATTTTGAACTTTTTTGATCATTGGGCCTTATCGCTTGTTTTGTGCGTTAATTGAAATTTAAATACAGCCCGATAAGCTCAAACCATTCGGATGACTTTTATGATTTCTGAACTGGTTCGCTACGGTGATACAAGAATCTTTTTTTGTGCATACAACTTTATGTCAATATCCATACTAGACTGTTGTTCTTATACAAGCTGGACTTCGTTGGGCTTATGTTGCATAATAATGTTGAACAAATTTGTTTTCCTAAGGTTCGACGTATCTTATGGTACGCCAGTTTCCTATTGCCGTTGTATTATATGTTTGTGCTCTGTCATATACCGTACGTATATTCAGTTGCGTGCTTTTAATCTTTTCCCTACATGCACTTACCTTTCCTGAAGAGTAGCAATTTTTCGCAGAGTATTTAAACGGATAGGTGCCTTTTTCTTGTTCTGATTGCCTTGATCAAGTTTACCCATATTTTATGCATCTGTTCAAGCGACTTTACCGATTTTACCGAACCGTCTCCGTATATAGGAGTTTAAATTTTTTTCCATGAAATTTGGGCATCAACATAGTCCCCATAAAAATGCTCAACTCGTAATTTATTTTACACAGCATTAAATTCGGTCAATTTTTTTGTGCAAATCGCGTCCGATAGATCTATTTGCTATAAGCCACCTCGCCCTGTACATGACCACAAAAGCCATCCTAATCTGTGGTAAGGGTCCAAAATTGAACCAACCCGGACAACGAGATCACGAACTCTAAATGTGTGTATGCTATAAAAGTTATTTGAAGGTGAAGCAAAGATGATATTGTATCATCACGTTATTCGGTTATTTTTTTGCATTGCTCAAGTACCTATAAATATGCTATGTAATTCCTATGAAATTGCTTTATGTTTCCTGCAGCTTAAACCTGCGTTCAATTTTCTCCAACCACTATGACGCTACAGTGCCTTGTACAAACTTGAGTTTTGCTTAAATGTCTGTGATTCGTAAAGCTGCGTGAGTTTATTTGGCTTTTGATTCGAATTTTTGCAAATAAAATAGGGACCATATTTAAAAAGAGTGTTGGTGGAGAAAACAAGTCCCGCTATGATGAAAATGCATTGAAATTTTGATATCCATATCCAGTCAATGCCCGCAACAAATTATAGCTGATACAAATTTGTAATCGTCATTTGTGGTTAATATGTGTTTATCATAAAGCAGGTTATCCTTTAAAACTAACCTACCCTTTTTCGTAGCCCGTTTTAGAATTCGACAACCGGTCATACGCGCTTACAGATATTTTTTATTATTCCCTGTTTTATCTGTGGAGGTGCCTGCATTGGGTAAATAATTACGGCAATTTCTTCTGCCTTCTGTGAGAGGGAGTTGACAACAATTTGACCTGAATACTTCAATCCCCATTAAGACTGATCGATGGCTTTGGTTTTTTGACGACATANTTACGGCAATTTCTTCTGCCTTCTGTGAGAGGGAGTTGACAACAATTTGACCTGAATACTTCAATCCCCATTAAGACTGATCGATGGCTTTGGTTTTTTGACGACATAACACCGTCCGTGTGGGCTCCGTAATATTTTTATAAGGCGTGGTTTGTTTCGGGACATTCTTTAACTACCACTTTAAATCTGTTTATCAGTCCAGGCTTTTAACGCCGTATCTCGGTCGTAGTGTGCTAAATGCCATTTTGGGGTAATTTCCTAGTTATCGATCACTGGATTTCGTTATTTTCTTCTCTTATTTCAAACGTCGCTTTTTGCAAGTTGTAACATTTCCTTTACTGACGTTTTGGTAAATCCTATAGCAACAGTTTGCAGAAATGCGTTGGTGGAGGAAATATATTTGCAGTCATCAGTGATTGGTTTGCATTGTACAGTACGGAAGGAAGCCGTTAGTTGGTGGATAATTCGTTGCCCGCTGTTCGCAGCGGAAAAGGCTCTTTGCAGTCCCTTTATATTGCGCACAACTTATCGCAGTACATATCTGCAACAACTTTTGTCGCTATAACTTATCGCGAAATTACGAAGCCCTTGGGCAAATAAGCTTTTCCGAAAAGAAAAACACAACCGAACAACACGCGAGGACGACACGGGCTAGGAGTTTCGCGATTTGACCAGTCCTGTCGCTGTTCCCCCGTTTAGCGTTAACTGAGGAAGTAGTCTACCCCGAGGTCATATGTATTCAGTATAAACCCGAAAAGTATTTTTGTCAGAACAAAAGTGTGTACTTTGGAAAACCGCATTAGTGGTTTGAGTGTTAAGTGTGCGTATCGCAGATACGATATTTTGACAAAACAAGATTCTTAATGACGATTCGGAAGCAGTCAGGTATGTGTGAGTTAAGTCACGTCGTTTCCTAGTAATCCAGGCGAGCAAGCAATGCCGTGTGACGTTGTAGGAAAAAAATAACACGGCAGTGGACAGTCATTTGGCTCTAAACTCGCCCGAGGTATCGCGCTGACGCCACCACGATAAGTTCACTTTCCAAGTAAACCTGTAGCGAAGAGGTAGACAGCATATTGCGCACGAATGCATCGTGTCGCAGATCGCGCAGATACAAAGCACATTCGCGAGGCCGCCGCGTGAAAAGTCAGCCCTTGTAGGAGTTCTCATATGATTGGAGACTAGGACAGTGAGTGTTGTCCAGTGTGAGGTGAGCGGAAGGACTTTAAATGGTTACACTCGCCATGAGGCAGTGAAAAATACGATTGTCTTGTGGTGTAGGATGATTCACCAACCAGTAATGTGCGCTAATCAGTTGAATCGCGTTCATTTTCAGCTGTGACGTACGATAAAAATCAACCTGTTTGTGTGCTAATAGTTTGTTTCAAGGTTTCCCTCGCGGAAGAAGAAGTTTCAGTGAGCACCGCCCAGCCTCGTTTGGCATTTCGATCGCCGTCCGACGCGAGGATTTTAGCTGTTTACCAGTTCTACGACCTTACGTCGCCATCGCTGAGCATTCGGCCTCCGTCGGGAGTAACCTACTGAAGACGACGACGGTGCTGTTGCTGTTTCAGCGACGGATCGTGAGGAACCACAACCAGCAATGGAGGCGCGACACGCGACAACCGCCCATGACGTGAGCGGGGAAGTGAAAATGCAACGACGCTCGACCGTGCTCAAGTTTATCGTTTTCGCATCGGGAATATTTTTGACATTCGCCGCCTACTGTGCCTTTCTCTTTCTGCAGTCGAGCATCAACATCGAAGATGGCGTAGGTATGATCGGCTGATATTTGCTTGCGGGACTTGCCTCTGTTTGCTTGTATTGCACTGGGCATAACCAAACCCCCATATCTAGGAAAAATATCACAATGCGGCGATCCGCAACGGAAATGAATACACAAGTGGTTGAATGACCAAATCCGACGCAGTTTCTTTTCGGTCGCGCCTATGTTCTAGATTGCAATCGCTGGCGTCTTGTTTACCCAAGTTTTGATTTCCTGTCGTAAACGCAGTTATAATTTTGATGAGAAAACGAAACGAAACTGAGACATAAAATCGTCGCTTTCTGCTTGATGCAAATTTAAAAAACAAAAAAAGAATTGTTGTTGGCAAAAAATCGAAAATAGATTTTTTAAAAATATAATTTGGGGCTAAAATCGTTCACGATTTGGTTAAGTGACAAATCAATTTCAAATGAGATGCAATTCGATTCGCGTTTAACGAAATTTTACTTGAAGTTAACGACAGGTTTCATTAGCAACGGGATGTGTTTTAAATGCCTTTAACAGCACGTCCCATATGTTGTGGTTTGCTTACAGTATTTAAATTGCCATTTTGGACAGTTTAACTTTATCAGCGCACTAATAGCAAAATATAACTTACAGATTTACTGAGAGAAAACGAGCTATTTCTGTTACCTAATCGACGTGACAAATCATAAAACGTGCCTAATCTATAGATTGCTCACGGTGCCGCATTGAAATACGTACTGTTTACGTCTGCATCGACGCCGTCTGTTTACATGACGACAATTCAGAGTTCAAGACTCACTCCTGGAATATTGCATAACCAAATGCACCTAACACTGGTTATGTAACACCGCACGGTCACCATGCCAACTGTGCTGTGTTGAAATTTCAGGAGCTGCATCTGTAACAGCAACTTACGCAACAGCGGCAATCTTCGGCGTCGCTTTCACCCCTATTGTGATGAGAGTTTTCGGGACTAAAACTTCCATCATTGTGTGTCAAATCAGTTACCTGACCTATGTCGTCGCCAATCTCCTCCCAAGTAAGTTATTTTTGCCCGATTGAATGTAACCCAGCAACTAATCCAGCCCGAAATGTCATTGGCGACGCAACTTTGCCGGAAACGCAAGGGTTTGTCAAAACAACTGTCTATCGTAAATGTGCATAGGCCTGGAAAAAAGTAATTGAGTTGAAACGACATTTAGAAAAATTAGTGACCAGCAAAGTATTTTACATTTAGATAAATTTCAAATAAGCGAACGACACATACTCAAACAAAAAACTGATACGCCATTTATTATTAAATTTAATAGCAAGTATTAGAACTTTGTATATGTAAGATTATTTCTTTCACCGAGCGAAATAAACTCAACTCAACTCAACTCAGATATACGCGAAGTGTATGCGGTGACTTGGATGCAACTTAATATCATAGGAATATAATTTAACGATATTATGCATATCTTATTTAAAATCTGCTTCTGGTTGCTGGAAAGCAATATGAGTACTTACATTTTTTTACTATTGTGAAAAAGCGCCCTTACTAAAAATAAACACATCTAGATTATACGAAATAGTTTTGCTAAAGCGGCAGAAATTGAATCCGGTGTGTACCATAACCAGCAGACATTTCGAAAAATGTTATTCGGTAACGTATCGCGGATTAGCGCCATCTTATCTATTTAAGGCGGGTAGGTGATTATTTTAGGATCTGCTCAGCGTGATCTTGGTTCTGACGTGGTCCACCCACTTTGACGTAGTGTTGCAATACACAACAATCCAATGCGACTGCCGGCTTGTTTTGTTACCGTCACTGACGTCGGGCATTTTCAGTTTGACACCTTGCCCGACTTTAGCGTTTCTCCTGCACTTCAACCAAACCGCAAACAACAGGGGAAGACATAATGGGCCGCGAGGGTGTCACGTGTTGCTGATGAAGTGGAGTGGGGTTTGTTTCCCAGGCATTTGGATCTGGTTTTTAAACGTGCTTTGTGCAGTAAACCGTGAAAACTTGCAAAGATCGAAATTAGTCATACCAACTTAAATAAACCTAATTTGACGCCGTACCGAAGGAATGTATTGGTGTTTAAGTGAATAAATAAATAAATAAATTCTATTAAACTTAGTCAGTTTTGAACACAATTTTACTACGGCCTGCACTGAGCTTGGTTGAACCTTTCCCTTTTTACAGAGGCCTACACCTTGCTTCCAGCTGGGATAGTGGTGGGCATGGGAGAGGCGACAATGTGGCCAACCATGGTTCTGTTCAGTGTCCACTACGCACGATGTTACGCAAAGCATGGAAATAAACCAATAGACGCATACGAGAGCGAGTTCATAGGATACTTCTTCTCTGTGTTCCAGCTGAGTCAAGTACGTTGGTTAAATGCCGTTCCATTTTGTATTTACACTGTTCAAAAATGGCGGTCTGTTTTAATGTGTGCATGTGTGGACAACTTCAGTGGAAAAATTTGTTTTGCAAAAGGTGGTTATGTTGATCCTGCTTGGCTTTTAAGCTGTTTTGCCAATCGCACATTTTGTCATGTCGGTTTTTTTAGGTTGTGGTCTGAAGCTTAAAACATTTTCCAGTGGCGAAGTTTGTCCAACACAGAGTATGGCAGCAAAGTCGCATGGCGCGTAAACAGGCTTATGCAACAGATTATAAGCGCTTTTTTTCGCTGTGACAATACAAACAGCAGCGTCACGATCCCATTACCTGAGTCCAAAAGCGCCACGATTGCTTTTCCGTTTACGTTGTCCCTTACAATCGCCAGGTGTTCGGAAATCTTGTAAGTTACGCGATTCTTTACGCCGGAAAATCCCCAGTGCCTTCCACACACAACATCACCTTGCTGGAGCTTATGAATGCCAGCAATATGCCAAAGGCGTCAAACACCCTCGACTTGTCCATCTGTGGCGCCGACGACTGTCAGGACCCGAATATCACCCGGCAAATTCTTTACCAGTACATTCCGGCGTCCCAGACCACCCTCTACTTAATGATCGGGGTCATGGGCGCAATGGTGGTAATCGCTATAGCGATTCACGCGATCTTTATGCGGGAAATCGACCCGTCTTTGGAGGCGGGCTGCAGGGCACCAATCGCAGTCGAGACCTCTGTGCGCAATGGACGCAGAAACGTGATAGAAACTGGTTTGTTGGATGTAAAGAATGTGCAACAGACCGAAGTGGTCTCGATTCCCGACAGCAAAGAATCCAAAGAGGTAAGCGTGCGACTTTCCAGAATCCATGTATTATGCAGGTCACAAAAACAACAATTTTTGAGGCAGATATAAAGTTGTTTCAGTTATGAGAAAGTGTGTAGTATAATATTTAAAATGTTTTTAAGTGTGAGTAAACCGTTTTGGTTTGCGACATAAATTGTGTCCAGTTGCGTCCAGGCATTGCGTGCGCGGGGTCAGGAATATTGCCCGTAATTGGGATAAATACAGGAAATTGCACGCTGTATATCATAGACACCGACTGATGGGTTTCAAAGCTTTCTTGGCGTAATTTCTTCCGCAAATACATTTCAAAAGCGCTTGTGTGTTTACGAATAAGTGCCCATGCGTGCACTGGGTTGTTTTAGAAAAACGTTCCTCGGGTATGCTGCAACAGGCAACGGGAAGCCCCTCTTAAGGCGAAATTTCCACCAACTGTGTAAACATTTTTAGATTAACCATTGCACTGCATACTGACATTTAAATTATTGACAGGAACTGAGAACGGTGGCTGTTTCCACAATCAAAGCAACCCTTCGGCATTTAGTCAACCCAAGGCAGCTGCTGATCACACCATTCGCCCTATACAATGGTCTACTCATGTCTTTTGCATTTGCTGAACTTACCAGGGCGTTTGCCTCCTGCATGTTGGGCGTCGACCAGGTTGTCTATTGTGGGTTGGACAATTTTGTGGTAACACTGTTTGCAATGAAGCGCTGACTCATTGTTTTTTCTTCGAAAGTCAAGTGCTTGGTAATTGGCCTGCCAATAAGCACAGTGGTCTTGCAGCATTTTTTCATGTGTTTTTAGCTTATTGTGAAATGTTATTGGGAGGCAGCCCCAAAATGACGCATAGCCAACAGCAGTTTAATCCAACCTCGCATAAAAACTTTTAATTTTTTTCCTTAAACCACCGGTTTTTAAGTCAAAAACTTGACAGTGATATCTTTGGTTCCTAATTTTCGACTCAATGACAGAGTAATAACAACTATAAAATGTATGGCTATTGGGTAAAATCTACTTTTGTAGAAGTTTGGCTATTAATTTAACTGCCACAAACATGTTCTATTTTTGTGGGGAGTAAATTGGGAAGTTCTCTGGAAATCGAGAAATAATATTTTATTTTGTACAAACAAATTGTGCTTACACATGACATCGATTCCAAATTGTGTTTGAGAAACTGAATCGGCGCGCGTCATTTGCTCGCGGTGTTTATTTTTTTACCACTGCATTGGGCGTTTCCACCCCACGTCATCGTGTCGCAGCGTATTGTAGCGCACGTCACCGCCGAGCCGCATTTCCCCCCTTGACATCGCAGTTTACACTACACCCACCCCCGTGACGTAATCACAAAAATATCCACAACACGATGTAAGCGAACTTCAATGACCCTAAACCATAACAAGTGGCGAAGGCGGGCGGCACGCAGTCTAGGCGCAGATTGATTTAAACTATTCGAACGTGTGCTTTTCTTGGCAGGTCGGCCTGTGCATGGCGATCTTCTCGGCCGCTTCGGGTGTTGTTTCCTTCTTTACCGGAAGGATTTCGAGTCGCTACGGCCGCAACACCCCGCTCATTTTCGCTTTCCTGCTCGACATTGGCAACTACATGCTCTGCTTGTTTTGGATTCCGACCCCTTCCACGCTTTGGGTCGTCTACGTAATCTTCTTCCTCGTCGGCTCTATCAACGGAATATGGCAACCCATGGTTAACGGTAACCGAAAGTGCTTATTTTTTTTCTTTAAAATTATTTATTGCAATACATCGTTTTGTGCTCAAAACTCAAAGCAGGTTTCATACTGCAGTACCATTGTAAGAAGGTAATGTTTATTGCAATTAAAAATATATGTAAACATTTTAAAATCTTATTGGCCATTTTGCATTCTAAAAGGCAGACGTTTTTGTGTCAAAATGCCTACGTCCTGTCACGTATAACGGCCACGCCCCTTGACTTTTTACTTACTTTGCTTCTCAGAAACAGCATGTATAGCTTCAATTCGAAAAGTGTGCTTGCAAAAACATTTCCTTGTTTGGATAACTAACCTCACTGTACTTACATGGCCAGCATTGCACATGAGCAGCACATACAAAAACTGGGGCACTTGATTCACTTTTTAAGTACATATCCAATGAAAAATAAAGATTTTTATTAATTTTTGCTGTGGGCACAATATTTTTTTATTATTAAGTTAATTGTATGTCCCATGTCTCTGTGTCGAAACATTCAGCCAAGATTGCCTTAAAACGTTGCTTTTAGAAATGCACGCGGCATATTTCTCGAAGCAACAGGACATTGCTTTTACTGTGTGGAATCTTTGGGTGCTGATTGGGATTGCCATCCAATATGGCTGGAGTACCAGTTTGTGTGTCAACTACAAAATCTACATTCAAATCGGAGTGCTTTGCGTTGCTGTCCTTTCCTACAGTAAGTAAAACCTACAATCTTTTTGTGCATCACCTTTGTAGGATATTGGTTATTATGAGTCCCTTTCCACGTGATAGATGGGTATCTGAAGTTGTGCACTGAAAATTTTTTACCCCAATTTACCCATCGGTTAACCCACAGGCCCCCAAAACATAAACTGTAAACAGCAATATTTAAAAAAGTCACCTAGAAGTATTTTGTGACTTTAGTTTAGTTTGGATTCCCTGCTGTTTTAGTTTTTAACCCCAAATATTCATTTTTTTGTTTACATGCCCTTTGCTTCAGACATACCAATCCAAATGTATTGCAATTTGAAACATATGTATATTTAGGGTGCTTCTCATAAGTCGTATAAAATTTTAGCCTGATCGGTCAAGTATTTACCCTACAGCCTCTAATGCGTGTTTAAACGCTGCCTATTTGCCCCAAAAGCAAAACGACCCGACGCGAGGGAGTGAATGAAGAATTTACGACACAAGCGGCGCAATGCTGGCGGGCGATTCGCTGCATAAAAATAGGCGATGGTAACCTCAATACGTTTGTCATTTTACGATGCAGAAGACAGTGCGGCGCAGCAAACTGTTTCATGGTTTTTTTTTCTTCTGCCATTTCGCTGTATATAACACTACTATAAGTTGTATGTATTGTACGCAACACCTTCCAACATATATAAAGAGATTTTCATGTTTTATGACAAACAAAGCCCAGCTGAAGATTTTTGCAGCACTGCTTTACGTGATTGCGCAGTGTTAACCGAAATGCCTTTGCTAAATAACGCTGTTAAAGATGATACGTTACAATAACCTTTCTCCCATTTGCAGTTGTACTCTCTTGTACAGTAGCATGTAAGCTTCTATTTGGTTGGAAAACGCGCCATGTTGTTGTTGAATTTATAGCGCATTACTGATACCGCGTTGGAAACGGGTGTTTACAGTTTGTTGTGCGGTTTGCTGCGGCTCGGCCAAAGGTCCCTGCAGGTCTAACTATTGGTCAGTTTGGCTATTGGGTTCAATTCATGCTTTTGACATTGAGATTGTAATTGGCATGATGTAAGAAACGATTTATTTAGATTATAATTGGTAATCTTTACTTTTTGTTTAGGTTTAAAAAACTGATTCTTAAACTGCTAATTACGTCCGTAAAACATCACTACTATTCAGAAATTACATGTGTGTGGAGACAATATGTTTATGCTAGCAGAAATAATTATGTTATAAAATCTACATTCAATGTAATGAACGAAATGGTGCATGTGGAAAACATCATTTAGGGGTGGCAGCGTATGAAGAATAAAAATATGAACAACGCCACCTCTATGGTTATTTCAACTCTTAATGATTTTACAAGTCTTTGTATTGGGTATGATTTTTGCTGTAGGGTTTTGAGTTGTTGGTAAAGACGTGTCAGAGACAAAAAACAACATAACTATAGCGCAGAGAAAGGACGCGACCAAGGCGATTGACCTGCTTTGGTGACAAGTCGGTATCTTAGGACCTGATACTGTTTACAATTAACCAAATATAATGCAAACCAACACGTAAAAAGGTGTTGTGCGGCGTCAGGTGATTGTTGTTTATGTTTAACTATGTTTAATATGGTCGATATTTTAGCGTATGTATTAAAAACATTAACGCTTCAACCTTCAACACTCATGCAAAGTCCGCTTCGAGAGATGTTATTAATCTTAAGACACATTCCACAAGTTTGAACAAGAAAATGAGATGTTGCGCGTGCTATTTTTTTCGTTCTTCATTTTCATGTTTCAACTTGTGCAGTAGCCTATGTCTAAAAAATGCCGTTACCCCCAAAGGAGACGTTCTTAATCTGGCCCATATTCTAAAAATGTTATTTGTTTATTTTTTATCTTTGGCAACCAAAAGAATCGATGAATAGCTGAATCTCGGCTTATTAAGTCCATTTGCCGGGCCATTCATTGTGCTCTTGTCTAAAACATCTGTTCTATTATATTTTGATTTTTGACGTCTCACAAAGTCGAACAAGTTGTCCTATTTAATTATTGCAATCTTCGTGATGTCAAATGAATCTTCTGCCCAAAATGACCAGCAATTAGGCAGTAAATTTTGGTTTGTAACTTTAGAAATTGGTGAAAACAAGCGAGTTACCAAGAGAGTGGATAAGATGTACGAAGTCTCCTACGAAAATCATGAAGGGTCAACATTCCTTTAGCAAATTGCCATAACTTGGAACCTCAGTTGGACGACGCTTCCTGAAAGCTGTATTTCGCAGTGCCAAGACAATTGTATTTGTTCCTGTTTCACCATGAAATACCGACGAGAAGTTAAAAGCGTAAAACTTGTGGGGTGGAACATTCGAAAATAGCTGAGTACCAATATAAGAAACCACAAAACCTGTAAAATTCTAAAGACAAACGTCCAATTTGCAATGATGAAACCATCTGCCAAAACAGAAAGCTGTAGTGTCTGTACTAACACGAATCGTAACAGCACCCCATACAAGGTACAAACAAAAAACCAATTGGAAAAAACTTTTTTACGTCGCCAGACATAAATAGTATATCAAAGCAGTTTATAATCTGCATATCCCTGGTTTTGCTTTGCCATTGTTGCCATCCTCTCTGCTTTACTTGCAATGTGCCTTTTTAACGTACGCTTTATTTGCTTGACTGAAATCTGACAACTGCTGCGCAAAAACGTTTATAACATCCCCGTGTCTTTTCGCTTCATCTTGTCGCCAACCATGTGGATTTTGTTGTAAATAGTCGGTGGCTGGATTGAAGATCGGTTAAAAATTTCAATGCCAGCAGAGTGTTAACTGTCGGTTGTTTTCTTTGAAAAAGCTACTGCACCTCCGAAGCTTGACATAATGCGTAGTCCTTGATTTATGTCTGGGACGTGATAAAACAGCTAGTCATATTTTATTTCTTTTAACGCCAAGCCAACAATGTTTGAGTAATTAACAAAATCGGTAATTCAGGTGCGGGACAGAACAGCGCCTGCTAACTCTTTTCCGCCACCACGCGGTGGCAAACTAAAGTTTTTGATTTATAAAACAAACTAATTATGTAAAGCATTTCGACTGACCAAGGGTTGTTTGTAGAACACATACAATTTTACACTCTCACTTATATGCAACAAGCATTCAGGTGTCAATTCACAAGCGAAATAAATGGGCAGAACCGTGTGGTTTCCAAAAACAACTTTGCTTGTCAACAACGCAAAAAAATTCGGGCCTTTGCTATTTCGTGTGGAAATGCTTTGTGTTTACATGGTTGTGCGAGCGCCCCAGAGGTTGATGTTCGACGTCGTGAATATGTGCATCCTGTTTGCCAGGATACAAAGGATTAATCATTCCATTTCCCCTGCCATTCGGAGCTTTAACGTAAAGTTATTCATCATAAAAGCGACAGTCGTTTGTTCAGGCTTGGTTGTATTTAATATTAAAAGGCTTAAGCGCTAACGTTTGTGGAAATTAATTCAGCAATTACGTCTGAATCTGTTAAACCGTACAGCCCTTAAACATTTTGTTCATTAAATAATTTTGAGACAGCCAATTGTAATGGGTACTCTATGATCTGTGCCGATGGTTTATCCCGACAAGGCGTGTTTCTTGACCTACTCCGCATTTTGTCAGCGTCAAGTCAGCTCACGACAGCAATCGGAAAGATGTTGAAATGCTCTGAACCCCGAAGATTTAAAACGTGCATTACTGCAGGTTTAGCAAGCTGTTATAGAAGCGAGTCGTAGGTTACAGGAATTAGTAGGGTGGAACAACAAACAGTTTAAGGAGCTTTGTTGTTGTTGTTGTTTGTTTTATTTTAATCCAGGACGGGTAAAGAAAATCGACCGTGAAAGGATCAGACACTACAACATTGCGAGCACAAGGTAGTCACGGACACTCGGCCATCTTTGCGATAGCAAACAAGCCTGCCTTTATATTGTGGGATAGGAAAAAATTTAAAGCACCGGACATGTTGGCCTATTCCAAGTCAACGTTAATTCGAGAAAGAAGTGTTGGTTTTTGGAGCAACAACGTGTACACGCGTGTGAATTACGTTTAGGAGGCTCATATTAGCCAAGTAGTTGCGAACTTTTTTTAGACAATGTGAAGAAGTTAAATGTGCGGAGTGCGTATGAAAAAGTGTTAACTAGTAAGACCAGTGTTTTCCAACCGGTGCGCAGCGGTACACTAAGGTACATTTTGCAAGGTTCGACCACTTTCATAGAATTGTTTTTCCGTTAAGGTAAGTATTACCAGAGTGAATGATTTCTGCAAAATAGACTGAATATCCTCATGAATAGTCTGCAAAATAACATTTATTGTTCTTTTTGTAATTGTCATGTAAGCGCGCTATGGGTGACGCAAAACAAGAAAGGCTTGGGAACCACTGGTCTCGACTTTTGGCAGCGTTTAGATAATGCGCTTGGGCATGCTTTCGCCCTGTCAGTGATAAGTTAAGATTTTGTCACAACCACCATGCGCAATTCCATTTCATGTTATAACAGGGGGGTTGCAATTTGTGCACATTTCCGAAATATTGTGTGCAGATTTATGTTGTCAACGAATAATCTATCCTTAAACATAATGGTTTATTTACAGTCCCCGGGCAAAGTTCTACCCTGAATTCTGAAATGTAAATAACGCTTGGTGCGCGTCATTTCTCGACACATTTTCGCCAATACAAAGAAATATTGTATATTGTTAAATGTACTTAAAGGTTGTCGAAATGTTTTTGCACGTTGCGGAAATTGCAAAAACTGCTCTTCAAAAAACAGTACAGCGACGTTTTCACCAAGTTTCTTCAAGGTATAATGATTAACACCAGTAGATGCAAGTCTAGCGCAAAAAAACAATAAAACACAAAGAGAAAACCAACCAAAACCCAACAATGCAAAGGATACAAAATACATTTGCTGCCCAAGGGAAACCCACAGGCAATTCCCTTAATTGGCTTGTAAACATCGTTTTCAGTGTCGTTTTGTGTGCTTTATCATGTTTTTTTACGCGAAGGAAAACGGACCTACTGGTACAGCAAACAACGTTTTGTTTTAGGCGATTCAGAATAGCTGAGTACCTCAGGTGGCAACAGTTATTGTGGTAATGGAACTCGAAGCATAGAAAAATAGCTGTAATAGTTATATTATGACATAAATACACGGAAATACAAAAAGCACAGGGCTGGAGAAGCGAGTGGTGAAAATGGCAACAGGACTAGGTTAGACAACATGGAAAAAATACGGTCCGTCGACAATAATGGTGCTTGAAACGATATAATTTCTTTGAGAAAGATGTATAGTTACACTTGCTGTATAATGGGTTTTTCGCACAAGTTTATGGCGAAGGAGGTCGCTGATTGAAATGCATACCACACTGCATTGTGCCCAGGAAAAGTGTGTTGACAGGAACTTTGTTTCACGTGGCTCTCCTGTTAAAGCATCAAGTCCTTTGCGCATAGTCGATCTCTGACGAGCAAGCCTGCAAAGCTGTGGAACTTTTGCAAGGCCGATCGCTTTTGCTTGATTACCAATGACGAAGCAAAAAGGAACCTTCCATCTCCCACCAGCACCGACGTGAATCAGGCATGCCGAGACTTCTGCAACCTCCCTTCAGTAGCGCCTAAAAAACCACCCCACGTGGCTACCGCAAGATCTACACGTTATGCTAGGATGAGCAGAACGTCCGCCTCTACAGCGCTTTTTTTGGTGCCGCCCCGGGTATTGGGACAAATGCAGCTGCCACATCTCAACTAACATCGACGACGTCCATTGACTTCACGCACGCTAGCCGAAAGGCATAAGGCACCATCAACAAACTTACTGGCATGTCGACCGCTTCCTCATTGAAGTGTCCTATTTCCGCCAACGCCGTTGCATTGCAACTGGTAAGAAATGGGACCTTCAGACTACCCAGCCGCAGGTTATCACGACCCGTGGCCAAGGAAGTGTCGTGCCAGCGGACTGGGCACCAACCTCTTAGGTTATTTCACACCCGATGACCTGTGCACAGCCCTCCGACATCTGAAGCCGGGAAAAACTTCGCAACCGGATCACCTTTGCCCGGTGCACAAGTCTTGACTACGCGCTTTCCTAAACTTCTGCTTGCATCACCTCAAAATCCCAAGTCTGGAGGAAAGCGACAGTGATCGCGATCCCAAGTAAAACAAACTCTTGGACATGGCAAAGAGCTACCGTCCCATATGTTTGCTCTGCATGTTTGCTCCGTTCTACGTCCTCGATCGCCCGTCAGACTGGCTTCAGACGCGGAAGAACCACCGTGGATGAAGTCAAACTACTCGCTCAAGACCTCGAGGGTGGCTTTGGGGGCAAAAACGAGATCGGTGCCGTGTTCTTAGATCTCATTTGCCTGACAAGCACATGGTCATCATGATTATGGAGCTTTTTCACGACCGCAGATACGATCAGTAAAGACCGACAAGCAGAGTGAAGCAGGTTACGACGCCTTGAGAACGGCGTGCCTCAGGGATCAGTCCTGACTCCTCTCCTATTCAACATTTTCATCGGCGACCTGCCCATCACAGTCCTCAGGAAGTATGCATGCGCCGACGACGGATTTCATCGACGACCTGCCATTATGCATACCGACGGAGACTGGCGTAGCGTGGAGAGGACTCTCTTTCTTCAGACGTGGAGACTGAAGCTCTGCGAATCGATTATAAGGTTGGAGGCCTTCCACCTCAACAACAAGGAGGCTAAACGTAAGCTGTCCGCCCAGATCAACGGAAGAACTTGTCACGCCGTCCCATCTTACCTCGGCGTGCATCTGGACAGGAAACTCACATACCGCCAACACCGGGAAACAATACGCAAAAAAACTTACATCTCGCGCGGCACTTGTTGGAAGGCTGGCTGGCACCGGCTGGGGGGCGAAAGCGTACATCCTCCGTGTATCTTCCCTAGCCCTCGTTTATGCCCCAGCCGAATACTGCGCTCCGGTGTGGGGCTGGAGCGCTCACATCTCATCGTCAAGTGTCTTAACAACGCCATGTGCTATGTTAATGGTTGCCTACTCCCCACGCCAGTCGAAGAACTTCCAATCCGCCGTAGGGGAGCCGCATTATCTGTAGGTTGCCGTGCCCTGTTGGAACAACAGCTACTCCTCCATAAGCTCACAGGTCCGACTGACCTCGATCAAAGACTTAAATCGAGATGCCCCATGGTACCGGCTGCACTCACATTGCTGAAGGACAGTGATGGCCTAGGTGCAGATGACCACCAAATGGGAAGAGGAGTGGGGAAGCAACATTACTACACTCCACGACTACAGACCAACCCCACCAATGGTGTGGAGGAACAGACTGCAGACCATATAATCAACCGATGCCCCACGTACCGTCCACCGATCAGTGGGGAAAATGACCTGACAGTCTTGGATAACGAGACTACCCGCTAGCTGCTCGGCCGCTGCCCGGATATTTAAACTGGAAACAAGATACAAAAGAAGAGGAACGACAAACGCAAACAAACTACAAGTGGAAATTAACTATACCACTAATGTGAAGATATGGGAAGAGCCTCGACAACAGGTGTTGTATCATTAATTTGCACAAATCGCGGGGCTTCGGCAGGTAGAAAAATGTAGCACATCAAAAGAAAGGGAGGAACAAAAAACACCATGCAAATGACGTAAATTATGTGTTTTTGCTTGTTAGTTTGATGATTAACAAGTTTCCAATAATAATTATAAGAAAATAAAATATATCAGTTCAACAAATACCAAGGACAATAGCAAATGCAATTTCTTCAGTTGCAACTAACTACCACTTGTATGGAGAAAGACTTCGCAATGGTAAACCAATTAGAATTGTGAACAACAAACCCAGCGTGTACACATTTTTGTCATCCATGCTTTTCAAGTAACAGATTCCAGTTTTTTAGTATAATTTCCTGTTTTGTTAAAATCTTATTCACATAAAATTTGCACACTATACACAAAGAAGTTATACCCCGCATTTAGTTAATTGGTGCTCGATCATGCATACTTGGTGCCGGAAACTTAAGTAGAAGTTGAATAAACGCCTCAGGGGGTAAAAAGATATTTGAATAATCGAATCAGGATTGGAAAGCCTAACCGTGTTTTTGTGTTCCTTTGTTCCTGTGAGTAATTTTGAAAAAGTAATTGGGAAAAGATGCTGACTGAGAAAATGAAAGTGATGAAAAAGTTTGTTTTCTATTCTATCGGCTACTTTCTCACTTATGGATCGTATTACGCAATTCTTTTCCTGCAGTCGAGTATTAACATCGAAGATGGGCTGGGTAAGTGCAAAACAGTTTTACTTCTATAGTAGTGTTTAACCGTCTTTGTTAAAAAGAAACGAAGCACATTAATCTTAATGTTATTCCACAATTGATATTGCAACAAGACAAGTAGGTTTGTTCAGTTGGTAGCAAGATATACCAAGTTATCGGGATTCAGACAAAGTTTGTTTTCTTTCTTGTACTTAGGTGCTACATCTGCTGCAGTTACATATTCTTGCTCTGTGGCGTTTGGTCTTCTTCTCACACCAGCCATCATCCGCGTCTTTGGTGCAAAATACGCCGCCATTATTTGCCAGACAATGTACCTTATCTACGTGTTGGCCAACTACTACCCGGGTATGTTAAAATTCCAAGTCAGTAAACCGAGCGACCAACGAATTATCATTTACTGGTCATAAACTAATGTGTGTTAAATCTGTATCGAGCTTTGGTCGCCTGTGGCGATGTAATTGCTGAGCGAAAACGACTAATGTTAGGTTTATGTCGATTAATTTCCTTTTGGCATACAAGCATTTTGAGTTTTGCAAATTTACGCGGAAAACAAATTGTTGTGTACCAGACGACAATATTTATGGAGAGAAATAGAGAAAATAAGAAAGATATTTTCGACAATAAACGACTTATTAGATTTGGATAATTAGGGTTTCTGAGTATACGTGACCTTAAGTAACGGAGAGTCCTATCTGTTTTCCTCAAAAATTAAAACTCCTTGCCCACTTCGCGACGTATTTCCTAGTCTACATTACCTGCACAGTTGTACCAGTACTTATTCCCGCTTCTGTCTTGGTTGGTATTGGAGAGGCGACGATGTGGCCCACCATGATCTTGTTCAGCGTCCACTACGCACGGTGCTACGCGAATCACAATGGTAAAGCAAGAGCCGCTTACGAAACGGTGTTCGTGGGATATTTCTTCTTCGGATTTCAGCTAAGTCAGGTCAGAATTATTGTTTTTTTTGTTTACTGATAAATAAGGCTTTTTCAAATCCTTCCACCCTTCCTGACAGTTAACGAAAGATAACGAAAAATTTGATCAGGGATTCTGACTTGTTGCCTAACTCATCCTCGGTGATCAGCGCCGTGCATGACTAACTGGCGTGTTTCACAGATTTTTGCAAACTTGCTGAGCTATGCTATTCTCTATGGTGGAAAATCAAAAGAAAATACGACGTTGGCAGAAAATCTGACAGTGGAAGATTTCTCATTGTGTGGTATTCGTGATTGTCAAAACCCCAATGTCACCCAACAAAACATTGATATGTACATTCCCACTTCGCAACTCACACTAAACATTGTTATCGGAGTGATGGCTGGAATGATTTTCGCAGCGGGCATCATTTATCTAGCTCTAGTGAAGGACATCAATGCAGCACTTGAACAGAATGATGCACCACCAAACACCGTTGGACTCGATGCAAAAGTCCTTCCAGGCACTTCAAATGAAAGTAAATAGGTTTCAATTGTCACTGATGTTTTTAAAAAGATAATAGTAAAACAGGAAATAACTGTACAGCATGTTGTACAGAAGCCGTAACGGATTTACGTTTATTTGTAGGCTCTCTTGATAGAATGGTAGAGAATAAAGGCGTGGTGGAAGTGAACACAGAGCAGGTTAAGTTACCCAAAAATATTTTGATAGGTCTGACAGGATGTTTGTAGAAGTTACAAATAACGTCATATTTGTTGCAGACCAAATTTTCACTTATCTGCTCCACATGGAAAGCAACTATTCGCCACGTATTTTGCCTAAAACAGATCCTTCTTGCACCTTTTGCCTTGTACAGTGGTGTGCTAATGGCCTTCGGATATTCAGAACTGACAAGAGCTTTTGCATCCTGTCTCCTGGGTGTCGACCAGGTAATTATACGCAAAAAAACTTTTTTAAATATCAAACGACTAAATGAAAGCAAATTTTATTGTGGTTTTTCTTAGATTGGACTATGTATGGCAATTTTTTCCGTGTCAGGCGGAATCTCATCAGTGCTTATCTGTAAACTGTCCAGTCGGGTTGGGAGGAATATCCCAGTAATTGCTGGAATTTGCATCGATGTGTCAAGCTACATATTTCTACTTTTATGGAAACCTTCAGTCGGAAATCTTACACTTGTGTATTTAACTTTCATCGCCGTAGGCACGGTGAACGGAATATGGCAGCCGTTGATTAGTGGTAAGCACATCCATTGTGTACACAGTAAGCGAAACGGTAAGGAGATTATCTAATGCTTAATGCTAGAAATACACGGGGAATTTTTTCCTCAAAACCAAGACGTGGCTTTCCCCGTATGGAACATGTGGGTTCTTGCCGGGTACGCGGTACAATATGGATGGAGCACAAGTCTGTGCGTCAATGTCAAGATTTATGCGCAATTGGGGATTTTATTTTTTTCAGCTTTGGCCTATGGTAAGTTTTTTAAGACAGAAAGTCAAATTTGAACTGCAGAAACGAAATAAATGCATTATCATGCTGTGACCACAGGTGCCGCGAACCGCCTTCAGAACAAGACCGAGAAATCACAACAAGAGAATCTGTAGACCTTGTAAATGTAAGTTGCAAGGAGGTCGCTGGTGGCGGAAAGGCAAACACTATCACATTTCGCGTAATTTGAGCGGTGCAATTTCCCGTGAACGTTTGTTACCATGCCATAACATTCCCTGCTGGCAAAAAACAAACGTTGGTCTGCTAATGGAAGTTATGTGTATATAGCAACGAGAAGGTGTAAGGGTGCGACTTTTTTGCAATTGAAACCACAAGTTTGCTCAATCTTTTTCACATGTATTTGCTGTTTTTGTGTTCGTTTCATCAGCGCTGATATAATCACACACGACTATACATTAATAAACTTGTACTCTAATAAACCCTCTAGAATTATTGATAAAAGCCAATGAAGAGACCAAATCTCGTATTTAGTGCCGTAAATCTGAGCAGGGTACGTATTTTAAAGCCCAACAGACTTAAGGCTTTACGAGCTTAGCGGGGTTTTATGGTAAGTTGGATGGCTGAAGAAGTTTATTGTGCTTCGTTATTTGGAGTATAATGTATAAGGTTTTTTGAGGAATGATGTGGTCCCTGGACTTATGCAGCGAAAATAATGTTATATGAAGGATAGAAATCTTAGTGGAAATTTTTACATTTAGAAATAAGCATAGAAAAGCGATGGTTTGTTTTCGAAAAAACGATTCTTTTATCAATAAGTCCCCATGGGAAACGTATCTGCTAAAGGTATAAATTTGAGCTTTGCATAAAAAGCAAAGAGTGCAAAAGCGCATGCAATATTGTTAGACACAAAGGCAAATTTGTGTCGCAGAAACGAAAAGGACAATAATGCACATTAGGTAAATTTATGAACACAGATGTCGCAAACCGCCTCCAGAACAAGACTTGGAAAGCAAAACAGCAGCAGTTATGGGCGAGCGCTTGGTCGAATGGGCTGAAGTGCTCGACCCACATTCAGACATAAAAAAACTGATCGGGATTCGAACCCCATTAAAAAAAACAGCATTTGTACACCTTGCTAATGCAAGTTGCTTTAAACGACTTGATATGTTGTATAACGCGCAGGTGCGATGATGACACGAGAACGCAGACACTGTCATCAATTTACGCGGAATTTGAGGGGGGTGGGATGTCCAACGAACGTCCGTGACATTGTATTCGTCATTACATTTCCTTCAAAAAAACATTGCTCTTCTACTAATTGAATTTATGTATTGTGTGTCACTAGCAACAAGATGCTGCAGAGACGAGACTTTTTAGCAACTTTAAACACAACTTATTTGAAAATTCTTTGATTTGTGTTTGGTTTTTCTGGCTTCGTTTCATTCGATATAATTACATACGATTAGCCTAATGAACAGATAAGAATCAATTGGGATTTTTGACAAAGGGCAATAAGGAAGCCAACAGCTCGTAATCTGTATCATAAAACCTAGTACGTATTTAAAACCTCACAAATTCAACGTTTTTACGAGGTAAGCAGGGTTTCCTGGTAAGTTGGATAAATTCGTGGTGGTTTGATTTTAAAGTGTATTGTATAGGAGTTTTAGTGCAATGATCCAAGGCTTAATGTCAAAATACAAAGGAAAGAAGTCTTAGTGGTAATCTCTAGTATTAGACAAAAGAACAGAAGTTGCAATTGTTTTGCTCGCGCAGTAACATTTTTTTCTTTTTTATCAAAACATTTTTTTCTCTTGATGCGAAATGTTTCTGTCAAGGCTTGGCAAATAATAGCAAAGAACGCAAATGCGGATAAATAGATTTGTGAAATATGTTTGCTTTAAGTTTTTGACATTTTAAAAAAAATTGCAGAACATACCTTCGAACCATAGATATTCAATAGGAGAAAGATGCCTGATGGTAAAGCGGAGATTCTTAAAAGATTTGCCTTGTATTCGGCTGGGTACTTTCTCACATTTGGCTCATACTTCTCGATACTTTTTCTGCAGTCAAGTATCAACATCAAGGATGGTTTGGGTACAGAATAATTGCTTATAGGCCTATGATCAAAGCAAATACATTGGTATTCAAACCAAAACTATTATTGCACAATTAAATAGTAATCTACTCATGAAAAAGGAAAGCCTATTTTGTGACAGGTGCGACCTCAGCTGCAGTGACTTATGCTTCCTCAGTGATATTCTGCGTTCTGCTGGCACCCATCCTCATTCGCGTTTTAGGAGAAAGGCACGCAGCGATATTAAGTCAAGCAACGTACTTACTTTATGTTTTGGCAAACTTCTACCCAGGTGAGTGAATAAACCAAAGGCAGTATTGCCAAAAAATGTTTTCTTGTCCGTTGTCTGTAGTTCCATTTCTACTGATTCCGGCTGCAGCACTGGTGGGAATTGGGGAGGCGACGATGTGGCCATGTATGTATGTGTTTAGTACTCACTACGCACGATGCTGGGCGCGATACGGAAACAAAGATGCTACTGCTTGCGAGATAATGTTTGTGGGATATTATATCGGCGGATTTCAACTAAGTCAGGTTTAATTCAAAAATATAGATATAATGGTAAAGAAGTTTCACAACGGGTTTGATACAGGTAATTTTCACCAGTTATTGGCGCAGATATTTGCCAACCTGCTGAGTTACGGAATTCTTTTCGGCGGAAAAACAGGGACAGCCAATCAAACCAACAGTCACCTTGAAGCTGATTTCTCATCTTGCGGAAGACACGACTGTCAGCACTCGAACGCCACGCAACAAAACATCCAACAGTACGTTCCCACCTCACAGTTCACACTGAACCTTTTCATTGGCATCATGGCGGGAATGATTTTTACGGCAATCGTCATATATTTGACGTTGCTGAACGACGTGGATAACACACTCGAAATTGGTGAAGAACAACATACTGCTGAACCTGATGCAGATCAAGGTAACATGAGTTTGAATGTTATGTACCCGGGAGCAAGTATGTCTCTTTGGGATAAATTAGGAGCAGAATATTTCCTAACCCGAAACCACGAAAATGTTTCTAGAACCTGTAAAAAGAAAAAAATATTTTTTGATAGGTGACAGCAGACATCACGATGGAAACGATATAGGAGAAATTGAGATCCACGGTCAGGTAAATACAGGCGATATGCTAATATTCAAGCAAGTAAGCATACATGCATTTTTGCAGAATAAATTGGATTTAATCATTCTCTCGTTGAAGGCAACCTTTAAGCTTTTAATAAACCCCCGCCAACTACTTCTTGCCCCCTTCGTGATGTATACCGGCTTGCTTTTCACTTTTGGAATCGCTGAACTTACAAGAGCCTATGCTTCCTGTTTGCTAGGAGTCCACCAGGTACGTTACGGCGTTGTGCCCAAATCAGATGTTTTGGACTCGTTGTTTCGATTGTGCAGGTTGGACTTTGCATGGCTGTTTTTGGTGTGGCTGCCGGAACAACGTCAGTGCTCGTTAGTATGTTGTCCAATAGGGTTGGACGAAACATTCCTGTAACATTGGGATGCGTAATCGATGTGGGATGTTACTTACTCCTACTCTTCTGGGAACCCACCACCGGAAACCTTGCTGTGGTTTATGTGATTTTCTTTGCTTTTGGCATTGCGAGCGCAACGTGGATAGCGCTAACTAGTGGTAAGTCAATTCGCATTTACCTGTGTATACATTTGTAAGCCAAAAAGTGTATTTAAGCAATGTACGGCGAGTTCTTTCCGAACGACCAACAAGTTGCCTTTGCTGTGTGGAATTTCTGGTGTGTAAGTGGCGCTGCAATACAATTCGGATGGAGCACAAGTCTTTGCGTCAACGTGAAAATCTATGTGCACCTGGCCATTTTGGGTTTTTCAGCGATGACTTACGGTTAGTTTTCTAACGAGGAACTGCAAAAACAACCACAGACCTAATGTTAAAATTTAACTCGGCACTAACACCGAAAGTCGAAATCAAAAACGGAATTAAAATAAAAAGCATTTCTAACATCGGATATTTTTACAGGAATGGCTAACCTCTTGTATGGAAAAGCAGAAAACATTGAAGCAAAATCACAAAGAGATGAGCGGCAACAATCGAATGACTAACAAACTTTCTGTTTTATGTCGTTCCCGCTTCAAATTGGATTATAATACGATCGTTCAAAAACTTACGTAGCATTAATTGTGTTGCATGTTGCACATTGCTGTAAACGCCGTTTTATTCGTAGCGTCTCTGCAAATATTTTCAAATATCTGTTTTAATACTCACGCATGTTTGGTACGTTTTGGAACCTTATCAGCTGCTGGAGGTTGTTTAGCGAGACTTACGAAATATAAAAGTAACCTAAAAATCGTTCGTTTGCCAGGAGAGTTTTTAAAAAATGTTGGTATTCTGGTGAGTTTACAAATTATTGACCGATGATAAAATGCAAAAGCAATGTGAAAATACTGACTAAGCAGCATGGCGTTTAAGCTTTTTGTTGCTAATTTTTAGTTGCGGCGGAACATGTTAGAAAAAAGACTTCCTCAAACTTTCCCGGGCCGCACCCGACATTAATACAATGGACACTTAAACACATTAAATGGCAGGAAATGAGAGCAACATCCACGAGAAGATTCGTTTTTGAATGGAAATATGGTTTCACAGCGGCTATTTTAGATGCCAGTTGCAGATCATTGTTGCAAAAGCAGTCACAAAAAGGATTTTTAGTTCTGTTTTGATGTTTTATGGAGAAAAAACTACTATCAACCATGATGCAAAGTGGAAAAAGAGAGGTTGTGCGAAAATATTTTTGGTTTTTTATCGGTTTCGTTCTCACTTATGGTGCATATTGCTCAATACTACTGCTGCAGTCCAGTATTAACATTGAAGGCGGATTGGGTAAGAAACAATTGTAATTGTTATTGGTATTTTAAAATATGTTTCGGATTGGTCTGAGTTTTACGCTGTTGTGAAATTCGTGAAGACGTTTATAATCTGTTTTATTTGAAGGTGCGACTTCCGCTTCAGTAACGTACGCCTGCTCAGTAATATTTAGCGTTGTGATTGCGCCTGTTATTCTTCGTGTGCTGGGGAAAAAGTACGCGGCAGTCTTGAGCCAAGTCACCTACCTGATTTACATATTGGCAAACCTCTATCCAGGTAGAGTGCAACGAACTTTAACGTTTCATAAAAGCTACCTTCAAAGGGCGAAAATTCGCAAGACTAATGTGGGTTGATTTGAAAATACGTTTTACCTTAAGAGCCCTATATTCTTATCCCGGCTGGTGCAATTGTGGCGATTGGAGAAGCGACTATGTGGCCAAGTTTGCTTCTATTCAGTGTCCACTATGCACGATGCTACGCGCGGTACGGCACCAAGGACATGGCTTCCTATGAAACACTGTTTGTGGGACTTTATTTTAGTGGATATTATCTAAGTCAGGTATGTTGTGCTTGTTTAAATAGGCGTTGAAATGAAAGAGAATCGCTTTGTGCCAAAACACGTCAAAAAGTTTAATTTATAAACTTGTGTTGTGCAAAACAGCTTCATTATCGCAGATATTTGCCAACTTGGTCTCTTACGGAATTCTTTTCGGTGGCAAACAAATGTATCAAATTGACAAAAACCAAAGCAAAAAAGAAGTCGATTTTTCACATTGTGGCAAAAATGATTGTCAAGATCCGAATGCCACACAGCAAAACATTGATATGTATGTTCCGACGTCGCAAGTTACTCGATACTTGGTTTTGGGAGTGATGGCAGGAATGATTCTTGTGGCAATTATCGTCTATCTAACGTTGGTGAAAGACATTGATCAATCCCTTGAACGCGTTCAACCGGAAAATACAACTCCTGAAGGTGTTTATAATATCACACTTGTATTTGACACGTACCACACCACGTACATCACACATAGGTTACTACATAAATTGTGTAATGTACGCTTTTGGGCCAGTTGCCAGTTTGTGTGTGTGTATAAAATTAGTTTTAAATAGGTTTGAACGTTTCAAATTCGATACAAAGATACAGTAGAAAGTTGGCATGGAAAGCATTAAAATCACTAGCCAAATGATCTTCACGATTGACTTTCAGAGGCGGTGATAAATGATACTGATGCAAGACAGACAAGTGGCAACAGGCCTGACGAGGAAGAAATAAACCTTGACAAAATTTATTGCAAAGCCGAGGTAAAGGAAATATATATGTAGAGAAGTATGCCCTATCTCTTATAAAGGCACTCCAATACTACAGGACGAATCCCCCTCAATCTTATCTAGCATAAAAGCAACCTTCCGTCTTCTTCTCAATCCACTGCAGCTTCTTCTCGCACCGTTTGCTCTGTATAGTGGCTTGTACGTGGCTTTTATATTTGCTGAACTAACCAGAGCCTACGGTTCCTGCCTGTTTGGGGTTCATCAGGTATGACAATATTGTGGATAAGAATCAGTTTCCGTTTGTTACAAGACTTTTTATCAAATAGATCGGACTCTGCATGGCATTGCATAGCGTGGCGGCTGGCTTATGGTCAATGTTTGTCAGCATGTTGTCCAGTCGGTTGGGACGAAAAATACCTGTGGCGCTAGGCTTCGGAATCGACATGTCACTTTCTCTTTTCCTTCTTTTTTCTCAACCATCAACTCAAAATTTAAGTTGGATTTATGGCATTTTTGTCGCTGCAGGATTTGCCACCGTTACTTGGTTAACTTTAATCAGCGGTAAGGAGCCTGTTTCGTCTTTTTGCGCCAGATTAAGTAAGAAAAGTTTTTGTTTACTGTTGTCAGATACATACATGAAGTATTTTTCGTACAATCGAGACATCGCTTTTGTGACATGGAATGTGTGGGTTATGACTGGAGTTTCGTGGCAGTTTGGATGGAGCACAAGCGTTTGTGTGGAAACAAAGATTTATGTGCAAATTGGGGTTTTGTGTTTTGCAACTTTGTGCTATGGTGAGCCCTTACTTTGTTTCGTTTAACAATTTATTTTACGCAAAGTTTGCCGCCGTTTAAACTGCAGTAACTGATGAGTTTAACAAAAAAACGTTTTGCAAGTTTTTTTGACCAGTGGTTGCCACCCAAGTTACAAATTAAAGGTTATATTGTCTGGAATTGCGTCTGCACGACGCAGAAAAGACTGACTTTACCTTAACCATATCGTTCGTGTTTTTGCAGGTGTAGCTTATTATGCTTACAAGAAGACAGGCAAAGCTGAGCCGCAGAAACAAAGATAGAAAGAATAAAAACAGCACAAAAGGCGACTACCAAGCTTATTGCAAGACCTTTACGTTGTATAATTGCGTTATTTTAAACCGAAGTTTGTAAATATCTGGTCGATACACGTTTCAAATAAGAAATGATCGGAAATGTGTACCTTGGTGTTTAGTCTGTATTCAGACAAAAATACTTGAATTTGCTGCTAAAGCACAAGCTAAAAGAAACAAAGTTGCAACATACGAAAAAATATGACCGAGTGAAGATTGCTTGCTATTCCCACAGTAAAAAATGGCGAATACTGTTTACGTTAAAATCGAAACAGCGCAAATGTTATTATACCGACACAATATACACCCAGTAATATTTAACCGCAAACCCCAAACCGCCAAGCAGCTGGACAATCCAGAGTTGTCATCTTTGCCTACATTCAATGTGGCTTTAATTTAATCTGGGAACTGTAAAACGACGACAGACCTAAAGTTGGAATTCAAAGAAGCACTAATCTTATAAATTATCACAGGTATGGCAAACCACGGCATAAAAAAACATGTAATGTCGAGACAAAATCACAGAGGGTCGCGCGCCAATAATCGAATAACCAACAAACTCTCTGTTTCATAACGTTCCCGCTGCAGGTTGGATTATATGGCGATTGTAAAATTTACAGTACTTTTATTGTGTTGCATGTTGCACATTGCTGTAAACGACGTTTTAAGCATAGTATCTCTGCAAGTATGTTTCAATATCCGTTTTATTACGCACGAATGTTTGGTACGTTTTAGAAGCTTATCAGCTGCTGGGGGTCGTTTAGCTTTAGACTTACGAAATAATTAAAATCGTTCGTTTGCCTGGATAGTTTTAAAAATATGGTTTTATTGCGATTTTACAAATTAATAATTTGCGACATCTTCAAACTTATGACACAAGAAGAAGCCATTCCAATCAATGAAGTTCGTCTGCCCAAACAACCGAAGGAAAATGGAACAGCATTTTGAAAATTCTTACTGAGCAGCATGGTGATAAATAAACTATTTTTGGCTTTACTGTTGGTGGAACATTTAGCAAATGTACTTCCTCAAACTTTCCCGGACCGCACCTAACGTAACGCAATGGACAGTCCAACATGTTAAATGGTAGGAAATGAAGGCGACATCCTCGAAAAAAATGTTTGCAAATGGATATAAGGTGTCACTGGGGCTAAAACGCGGCCGCAGAAGTATATTTGAAAAAGCACTTCAAAATTTTGTTTTTTACTTTTTTTGCTGTTTTTCGTAGTAAAAACGATCGAGCACAAAGATGCAAAGTGGAAAAAGAGAGGTTGTGCGAAAATATTTTTGGTTTTTTATCGGCTACTTTCTCACTTATGGTGCATATTACGCAATACTACTGCTTCAGTCCAGTATTAACATCGAACATGGATTAGGTAAGAACAGTTGCTATTTGAAATGGTATATGTCGTGATATTCATTGCAACGTTTTTTTATTCTGTAACATTTAAGGTGCGACTTCAGCTTCAGTCACGTACGCCTGCTCAGTAATATTTAGCATTCTGCTTGCACCTGTTATTCTTCGTTCTCTTGGTGAAAAGTACGCGGCAATCTTGAGCCAAGCCACCTACCTGATCTACATTTTAGCAAACTTCTATCCAGGTAAAGTGCAACAAACTTTTACTTTTCATAAAATCTCCCTTAAAAGGGCGAAAGTTCGCAAGGGATATTGTGGGTTGATTCTAAATACTTTTCACATTTAGAACCCTATATTCTTATTCCGGCTGGTGCAATTGTGGCGATCGGAGAGGCGGCGATGTGGCCAAGTTTGCTTCTGTTCAGTGTCCACTATGCACGATGCTACGCGCGGTACGGCACCAAGGATGTGACTATCTATGAAACACTGTTTTTGGGACTATACTTTAGTGGATTTTATCTCAGTGAGGTCTGTATAGTTCTAATAAAGAACGAAATATTTTCGTACCAAAACATGTACAAAGATATTTGGAGAAGGTTTTAAATTTGTGCGCTGCAGACAGTTTGAGCTGCAGAATTTGTGAGCTGTTTTTAAATTTTGTTTGGCAAAATTGGTTTAACTATCGCAGATATTTGCCAACTTGGTCTCATACGGAATTCTTTTCGGTGGCAAACAAATCCAGCTAACTGTCGAAAACCAAACCGAAAAAGAAGTCGATTTTTCACATTGTGGCAAAAATGATTGTCAAGATCCGAATGCCACGCAGCAAAACATTGAAATGTATGTTCCGACGTCGCAATTTCCTCGACACTTGGTTTTGGGAGTGATGGCAGGAATGATTCTTGTGGCAATTATCGTTTTTTTGACTTTGGTGAAAGATATTGATCCATCCCTTGAATGTGTTCAACTGGAAAATTTAACTCGTGAAGGTGTTTATTTTATAAATATTACACTTGTACTTGCGTTTAAAATATGACATTCTACACCTCACATTTTGGACTAGATGCCAGTTTGCGCATGTGTTTAAAATTAATTTTTGAAAGGTTTAATTGTTTTAAATTCGATACAAATACTGCAGTGGTGTTGTGCCATAAAAATGTTAGGAATAACTAGTTAAACTAAATCTTCATGATTGGCTTTTTAGAGACGGTGATAAGTGAAACTGATGCAAGACATACAAGTAGCAACAGGCCTGACGAGAAAGAAATAAACCTTGACAAAATTCTTCACAAAAACAAGGTAAAGCAAGAAAATGAATCACGNACTTCCATACGATACTCCTTCTAATAGGCCCAACATCCGGGTGTTTTTTATTTTCAACCATCTTATTCGAATATTAAGGTTTTCTATTCACTTAAAGCTAATCGTGAGTAGACGGCAGTCAAGGGTCCTGTCATTTTCACGTAAAAATCGTCACTAAATGCTTTATAGGCATGCCACTTTTTAAAAGTTTAAACTGTTTGCACTGGACTTTACTTGCGCAGTTAGCTACGTATCTAACCCTCAGATTAGAAGACTCAGATTGTAGCAAAGTCATTTACGCCATCACTTCTAGTCTGTATCTGAATCAATTCTTTGTCAAGAGAAAACCTATTATACCTATTCAACCTGCTGGTCAATATTTGCAAAGTTTGGTACCCTGCATAGCTGTGTAGTTTTGTATTTACATAGTGCCTGCAACTCACGCTAATGTCTGAACAATACGTGCCGTACTAAAGTAAATAATATTAAAAAATTTAATTAAAAAAATAGCCTAACAGTATAACAATTAAAAAATGTAGAACGTCAAACATTATGTTAGTTTTATCCAAAACATTGTAACTATTTAAATAATTTTTTCGCGCTCTATCTGGCTTTTGTCGCCTATTACATTTTTTATACCTGTTTAACCAACTAAAAGCAAACAAAACCTAAATATTACAGCCGACCTAGATAAAAAAAAAGCTGAAATAGGCTAAATTCTTGCTTTGATTTCGTCTAAAAATGCATTTGTGAATCGCTCTTTTGGATTGTAACACTTCTCATTTTCATTGTTGTGAGTCGCTGCTTTCATTTTCATTGAACTTTGGACCGTGGACATCGGGCCATAAGAAATGTAGGAGAAAAACGTCTTTTTGCCATGAGAATAAATTGTGTGCAAACGCCACCTTTACTTTAACATGTGACACAACGGCAACTGACAATTTCCGGATNGGCCATGAGAAATGTAGGAGAAAAACGTCTTTTTGCCATGAGAATAAATTGTGTGCAAACGCCACCTTTACTTTAACATGTGACACAACGGCAACTGACAATTTCCGGATGACTACCCTGGATTGTTTAGTCTTTGCGGTTAAATATTAATAGGTGTACATACTTGTGCTGACGATTTACTTTGAAGCAATACGTGGCCAATTTTTTTCGAATTGTGCAATTTTGTTTATTTTAGCCACAGCAGCAATTAATTTGCTCTGAATACAAAGTAAACACCAAGGCATGCGTTGCGTGCGACCATCTCCCTTTCAAAACGTGCAGCCACCAGTTATTTACAAACTATTGTTTGGGAAAACGCAGCTTTACAACATAAGGGCCTCACAAACAGCTTGATTTTCAGGTGTGGTCATTCAATTATTTTAGGCTGCATCCGGAATTTCTGCAGCTCCGCCTTGTCTGTCTTCTTGTAAACATAGTATGCAACACCTATGGAAAACACGAACGACATGGTTAAGACAAAAAGTTATTTACCGAGTCGTAAACGCATTTATTAGTCAATGTATTTTAAACCGCNGTCTTCTTGTAAACATAGTATGCAACACCTATGGAAAACACGAACGACATGGTTAAGACAAAAAGTTATTTACCGAGTCGTAAACGCATTTATTAGTCAATGTATTTTAAACCGCAAGCACAATTGGTAAACGAAGCAACGTAGGCAAAACCTAAGTACAAGAAACCGTTTTGGAAACATAGCATTACCAGTATAGAACTGCGATGTGTTCTTAAAACATAAACTGTTAGTGGTTACTCACCGTAGCACAAAGTTGAAAAACACAGAAACCCCATTTGCACATAAATCTTTGTTTCGACACAAATGCTGGTGCTCCATCCAAACTGCCACGAAACTCCAATCATAAACCACGCATTCCATGCCACAAAAGCGATGTCTCGATTGTACGAAAAGTACTCACTGTACGTATCTGACAACAGTACATAAAGATGTTTCATCTATTTTGACGCATTAAAATGAAGAACCTCTTTACCTCCGATAAGAGTTATCCAAGTAACGGTGGCAAATCCTGAAGTGACGAAAATGCCGTAAATCCAACACAAATTTTGAATTGAAGGTTGCCAAAAAAGAAGGAAAAGAGATACTGACATGTCGATTCCGAAACCTATAACCATAGGTACTTTTCGTCCCAGCCGACTGGACAACATGCTGACAAACATTGACCATAAGCCTGACGCCGCACAGTTTATTGCAATGTAAAGTCCGATCTAATATATGAAAGGTCGTGTAAGAAATTGAAACTAATTCAAAAACACAAGGTTGTCATACCTGATGAACTCCGATTAGACAGGAACCGTAGGCTCTGGTTAGTTCAGCAAATACAAAAGCCACGTACAAACCACTATACAGAGCAAACGGAGCGAGAAGAAGCTGCAGTGGATTGAGAAAAAGACGGAAGGTTGTCTTTACGCTAGATAAGACTGAGGGAGGTTTCTGCACGAAAAGAGTGTTTTTGTTAAGGATGGGTCAAAGTTCGTGATTCATTTTCTTGCTTTACCTTGTTTCTGTGAAGAATTTTGTCAAGGTTTATTTGTTCCTCGTCAGGCCCGCTGTTGCCACTTGTCTGTCTTGCATCATTTTCACTCATCACCGCCTCTAAAAAGTCAGTCATGAAGATTTAGTTAACCAGTTATTCTTAACATTTTTATGGCACAACACCACTGCAGTCTTTGTATCGAATTTAAAACAATTACACCTTTTAAAAATAATTTTAAACACATGCGCAAACTGGCATCTAGTTCAAAATGTGAGGTGTAGAATGTAATATTTTAAACTCAAGTTCAAGTGTAATATTTATAAAATAAACACCTTCAGGAGTTAAATTTTCCAGTTGAACACATTCAAGGGAAGGATCAATATCTTCCACCAAAGTCAAATAAACGATAATTGCCACAAGAATCATTCCTG
>QXVZ01023760.1:0-10516 GCA_008931825.1 Phallusia fumigata | reverse complement strand
ACTAACTCAGGTAACTCTGTCTGCTGGATCGTCACAATTAACATCCGGGCTAGTTGGTTTGTTTGGAAGCAAACAAACTGACAGACATGTATTCGTGGATTAATATTAAAGAAATAATAAAGTTTCACAATAAGAATGCTGTGGCCCAGAGTTCAGCAAGTATCTGTGTCAAACAACTGTTGTACGTTTTCACATTAATCAATCTTTTACAGACCGAGCTAGCTGAAACTATGGGGATGAAACCGAACTCTTTGTTCGTGCAACAAATGTTTCAACTTGCAGACACCGACAACAGTGGCTACCTGTCGTTTCGGGAATTCGCCGATCTTGTAATTCTGCTCATGAACGGTCAGTGAATGCGTATTTTTTATTGACCTTGTATGATCGGGTTTTAAATTATGTGCATCCTTCGACCAAGGCAATGACCGTCTAAAAACATTCGTCAAAATACTATGGTTAACCAGCTGTTCGACCTACAGAGTAATGTTGCCTTGTTTGTAATTTTGTTACCAATAGTTTCCGTTACTACAAGAAGATACCTCGGAGCAACAACAAACACATTTTACTTGCAATAAAAATGATGCACAACAAATTAACTGCAGTCTTCAATCAAGTTAGAAATTGTAAACAAACCCACGAAAAACGTTAAATTCTACAAAAAGACCATGATCTAAAAACAACAGGCCCACGAGGAAGGACGACTTGGACAACTCATGTCACGTTTAGATGCGCGATCCGTAATAAGATCACGACTTCGCAACTGCAGGGTCAAATCAGGGTTATTATTTGCCTCTAACTATAAATACTGACATTTAACCAATACTGCGGAAAGTTTATTAAATTAGACAACAGAATTTACCATACATTAAGATTCACGACGCATAAAATAAAAATGAAAATTTCAATCACGTTTTGTTTCGTAAATGTGAAACCAATCGTACTTTGATCTAAAAGTGTTTCCAGACTCCAGACCATGGTATAAACACACTTTAAAGAATTTGAATATTCTCAAAGTGTTATCCAAATTTTACGGCCTTTTTGTTGCCTTAAAATGCCACAAAAGCAAACCGCATAAAGTAACTGTTCTAACACACAATGCAAAATAAACACAGTTCATCGTTTTAAATAGTCTTAATAAGAAGATACTAGTCAACACTTGGGTTTAAAACATTTTCCACGTTTCGACAAACACTCACGTTATCATCAAGAATGAGTCGAGAAAGCGGTGCAAAGTTTCCTGTTACGGTTAAAGGGAAAATGCGTAACAACTGTTTATGAATATTCCGATAAACAACCCTTTCAATTCATCTCTTCTCATTGGTAACTTTTGTTTTAAAGGTTCACCCGAGCAAAAAGCGCAGATGCTTTTCGACATGTATGATGTCGATCACAGTGGAGAGCTGAACAGGGAAGAAGGAACAAATATGATACGGTATGTTATGCCCCAACATTTCGCGTTGGATATTACAGCTTCGCAAAACTGACCGCATGGTCAATGTTACGAAATTTGCAAGTTTTCCGAGAATAAACCTTGGTAGGTACCGGGGTAGTGCGTCCCATTTGTAAATGCTAAAGAAAAAGTTTAAAGTTATGAAACCTTGTCACTGTAAAAGTGCCATGAAGGTTAATTTGACAGCAGCATCTCAGTGTGGCATTTGAATCATATATAAAAAGCGTAACACTGTTCCAAACACGCAAGGACCGTCGTAGGCCACGTATTTATGGTTTGTGTTCATTTCATTTGCTGCTCTGTCGCAATCTGCCGAACTAACAACTTCAACTTATCCTTATAGCATCCAAAATATTACAATCTCGTCACTTAACAGGTCATTTCTGGAGATGGCGGGTGCCAAAGTTGGTGCAAATGACATCGACGCGGCTGTAGAGACAATCTTTAAAGAGGCAGGAGTGGGACAGGATAAGGATTGCCTGACATTGGAAGATTTCACGTACGTCATGCTAAAGGAACATCGAGACGCTTTCGAGGGTGCTCAACTGTCAATCCCAGGTAAACAACCCCAATCTTATCATTAAAAAAGTCTGAATCGTTTAGTACTTAGTGGGACTTCAAGAGCTCATATGGGAACACCGAATTATTTTTGGCAATTTTACTGCTGTCAAATTAATTTAAATGACGTCTATTGTTAGAGCAACCGTTTACGATGGCATAAACAATTTGCACAAATTGAAATCAACTGCGTTGTTTTTAAACCATCACCATTTCGTGTCAGACCTTCCAGTACCACATACCTTGTGATTCATTAATACGCTGAAACCTAATCTTAAACCTCATCGATTACATGTCTCAGCTTATAGCCTGAGTAAAGTCCAGAATATATCCAAAAGTTCCCTTTCTCTGTGTCATCCTTAATATCATCATTATGGCCTTCGGCAGGCTATACACCTGCCAAGAGGAGACCGATCAAGTCGCAGGGATCAGTCACCAACATGTAAGTGAAACAGTACTACAAATCTTACACCTTAAAAATGCGACATTTTCGGTTAATATGCAGAGAAAAATGCGGGTAAGCCTTTAAATCGACATTCGCTATTAACGCAATACTTGTTTTCTTCAGGAACCAAGGAATTGAAACGAAACCGGAGTTAAGGAGGAGGAATGGTTCAGCTGATAGTAAGGAAGTAATAAAGTAAGTTTCATCACCAGATTGGCAGCCGAGTCATGATAATTTTTGTGGGGGGAATTACAATATTGCGACAATTTTTCGTTTGGATAAGCTGCAAGCAGTTTTGACAACAGCGTGAATGTCATGCATACAAATCACACGACAAAAAACACTTTCGGATGCCGCAAATTACAAACAAACGTATGTGGAAAAATACGATACTCATTAAAGAGGTTTCATTTATGTAGCGAAGGCTATGAAGTCTGACTTTTAACTAAGAATTTGTTAACACGCATACAGTGAGGAAACGGAGAAAAAGGTATTCGTGGAAGCGGCAGCTACAGAGGAGGAAAAAACTCTATGGGGAAGATATTGGAAATCCACCAAGAGATATGTGGAAAACTACAGACGACACATCTTGTGCATGGTTGTGTTTTACGGCATTACTATTGCCCTAATGGTGGAGCGGGCAATATGTAAGTTTGATGTAAATAGTAACTTGAAAATAACTCCAAATAAGAAGAAAATAGCTTAACAGTAAGCCGAGTCGAACCAACTCGCAAATCTACAATGTTTAAAAATATCACAACTGAAACAAAATCTTTTGTATGAGACGCTACAGAAGATTTTTTTGGCACTTTTACAAACAATATTTTGGGCCATAACACCTAACACATAAAGAAGAGGCATATCCTAATGATACACAACGGATAGCCCAGAATACAAAAAAGTTTAGTCTTAATAACGCAACATACAAACCAGGCGGTCCTTCAGTTCGTTCGAACATACTAACCTTGTATAACCTTCTTGCGGTACTTTTTTACCCACACCTAAACCGAATTCCTTTTTATCAGTTTACGCGTTCGGAGCAGAACACCAAGGTATCAGACGCGTTACGGAGTGGGGAATTATTATAAGCAGATCCACAGCGGCCGCTATGTCGTTCCACTACAGTTTTATACTACTGACGATGTCCAGGAATCTAATCACCTTCTGCCGGGAAACTTTCCTCAAAAACATCATACCCTTCGATTCAGCAGTGGCGTTTCACAAGCAGATCGCCTATGTGGCCCTCGTCGAGACAAGTATGTGTAAAGTAGCTAAAGGGAGGCTTTCACCATATTGCCACGTCTCGTAGATACTTCAGTTTTTTATGGCATGACTGTTTTGGCTGGCAAAATCGCATGGGTCCCCATATATGCAAAGTTCTAGAATATGCATTTTTCAAGATGCATGTCAAAATTGCAGCTGCTATATTTTATAAATTCTATTTTATTGAAAGTTTGATTGGGAAGAGGACCAATGATTAAATAAATAAGATAACGAGATTCTTGACTTCAATGTCGCAAAAATCAAGCATTTTCTAAAACTTCTCTATTCTGCTTTGTAGTTTTACACGTGTTCGGCCATCTGGTGAACGTCTACCATTTTAGTGTCCATCCGCTTCCAGTACTAGCCTGTCTGTTCCCCAAGCTTTTTATTGATGACGGGTAAGATATTTCTTGCATTTTGTTGCCAGCTATGCAAATGTAAAACGTCCATATACTTCGGAAAATTACAAACTAACACCTGACTTAGAATGAAACCGTTTTATTCAAGGTAGTTCATACGTTTTTAAAATGTAGACCATTGTTAAGGCGTTTTCCGGCCACTATGTTATTTCAAACAAACTACATGTATCCAGCTTTTTTTATATTAATACCATTTTATGTTAAAACNAGATATTTCTTGTATTTTGTTGCCAGCTATGCAAATGTAAAACGTCCATATACTTCGGAAAATTACAAACTAACACCTGACTTAGAATGAAACCGTTTTATTCAAGGTAGTTTATACGTTTTTAAAATGTAGGCGTTTTTCGGCCACTAGGTTATTTCAAACAAAGTACATATTTCCTGTTTGCTCGATATTAATGCCTTTTATGTTAAAACTTACAAAAAACGTAATTACTGTAAACCATCACCAAAACTGTATGAAGTTGTGACAAAACTTGGTGGAACATGAGCCACGGAGCGTTTTAAATTACTTGTGAGCCATGGATAAAAAATGTATTAAAACTTCTGATCTAGTCTGAAGCAACGGAACCAAGAAACTGAACTTTTAATGTTGAATTAGGTCGGATTTGCCAAAGACTGTGACATGGTGGATTTTCGAGACAATACCAGGAATGACGGGGGTTCTACTCTTGCTAACGATCTCCATTATATACGTGTTTGCCATGCAGTTTTCGAGAAGGTTCTGCTTCCGTGCATTCTGGATTACGCACCATATGTACAGTAAGTCCATACTTAACAATGGGTAGTGATTAGTAGCATACACATGGTAAAACAACCTTTATCACCAACTAACAGACAATATTTACACAATCTTTTTGATACATGTCAATAACAGTCTAGAAGCTGCTGTTCCCAATGGTTGTTTGTTAGACAGTTAAATCACAACACAAATGTGGGTCGCCAGCAACTTTAGCCTATAATCAGTTTTAGCCTGAAATCTACGCCAAACAGTTGTGTGTAACATATTACTGCATAAAATCTATTTGCGCTGTAGTCATTATTTAATTAACCTTTTTAAAACGATTTTTCCGTCACCGCAAAAAAGGGGTTAAAAAACCTCGTGTTAATTCACACAGCTCACATCATTTTCCAACAAACCCACTTTCAACGTTACAATTAACCAAAAAGATAGGAAACAACCCTCGCCTTCGAAAAAACAAATCGTAATGCAATTTAAACGACACTTGTTTGCAGCTGTTATGTATGTACTGGTGATCTTGCACGGAAGTATGGCCATCGTGCAATCACCTGTTTTCCACTTTTACCTTGTCGTCCCTGCCGTGATCTTCTTCGTCGACAAAATGATTACCATCGGAAGGTCAAAGGTCGAGATCAAGGTCGTCAAGGCGGAAGCATTACCGTCAGGGGGCGATATAGAGCTTACGAGTGTAATTTAAGTTTTTGCTGCTGGATATTAATAAGATGGTAAAGAATCTATTAATATGCACTGGAACAGTCGAACTTACAAACATAACATTACTGCACATCATATCGAATGTAATCTTTGCTGTGAAGTTTTGCAGCGAATGAAAAGTCATATCATTGCAGTACTTGGTCCCAAAAGATCTCTTAATGTTTGTATAAGCACTGTTAAACAAACACAGAAGAGCAATTTTAAGAAAAAAGGGGTTTAGAAAGCTTTAGAAGAGTTTGTTTTATTTCCAAACCAAAAAACTCGATTTGTCAATTTGCAGGAGTTACGAATCTGGTATTCAAGCGTCCTACGGCGTTCGACTACAGATCAGGACAATGGGTTAAGATCGCGTCACTTGCACTGGGTCCAAACGAATATCACCCGTTCACTCTGACTTCTGCTCCACACGAGGTACAAAAAGACAAGCACTACAACAGCATTCACATTTTGCACCTATTTAAAATTACTGAAATTACTGAAGGAGAAACAGCTTGACGGTTTTGATTTGACGAAAAAACATACAAGCTTTATGTAAAACATGTTTTTGTGAAAAAACTATACGCAATTCTACCCCTTACTTGAGCAATCTGTACATTGCGTCTCCATCACAAAAAAACATGCAGTGTGTATACCCCAAGTGTACAAAACATTTAATAGATGTTTGTCGAAACGGTATAGTGTTGTGTGGTAAAAAGTTCACTAAGATAGACGACCGCCAACAAAAAGTACGCCACTTCTGCATTAACTTACGCTATTTTTACAGCGCTACTTGTCTCTACATATAAGATCTGTTGGTCCATGGACGACCAACTTACGTAATTTGTACCAAGGTGCTATTGACAGCCGCGAAAGTCTGCCCAACGTAAGTAGCATATATAGTAACAAATACTAATCTAACATCGAATGTTCAGGGCGCTATAAACCATAGATAATGGGTAATTATGCACATGTTGGTAATGACTGGGTAGCAGTTAGGAAATTAGCTGAACCTGCTTACTGAAAATAGCACTGTTTTAAATTGAGTATAGCAGAGCTAGCAATATAGATCAACACGATTTTGGTAAATTGTGGGAAATGGAATTTCGGTCTGAACGAAAACAGGGAACACTGTCCTAACAAAGGTATCAAGAAAAGTACAAGAACTTGATGGTTTGCTTGCATGCAACAAAAATTCATACCGGTTTTTACAACGACAGAAAGGTGGAGGATTAAGAACACTAAGAATTACATGTCCTCAGATTGCCTGCGCCCATCAACGTAAAATCGTTTTTTACAGTTGTACTTGGACGGACCGTTCGGAGAGGGTCACCAGGACTGGTATAAACACGACGTGGCAGTGTTAGTTGGGGCGGGTATCGGAGTCACCCCTTTTGCATCTATTCTGAAAGATATCGTCAATAGGACAAGAACCGACAAAGGATTCCAGATTACTTGCAAAAAGGTGCGAGTATGCAATTGGAAACCTTGATAACCGGGTGTTTTTGTTCTGGGTAGTCTTTGATGAGCGCGTTTTTTACTGTCAAGATACAACCGAACTTTAGGCCCCCAAAACGGCATTATATCATAAATACAAAACTCACAAATTTCTTGTACCAACATAACTCATGGCCCAAACTTTTCACCAAAAAAGCTTGGTCGTAAGTTCAACTCATACAACCAATAATTCTTGTTCAGATACAAACTCCTGACAACAAGCTTCCGAGAACTGTAAATTGAACGTATGTACACTTAATATTGTTTTCGCAGGTGTACTTTGTGTGGGTGACGCGAACCCAGCGTCACTTCGAGTGGCTAACCGACATTATCAAGGAATTGGAGGAATCAGAGGGTGGTGACCTTGTTTCAACTCATATTTACATCACACAGTTTGCAAACAAGTTTG
This sequence comes from Phallusia fumigata, assembly GCA_008931825.1. NCBI lineage: Eukaryota > Metazoa > Chordata > Ascidiacea > Phlebobranchia > Ascidiidae > Phallusia > Phallusia fumigata. The sequence goes on along the minus strand of QXVZ01023760.1, from coordinate 3,040 downwards.
ATCTTCGCACAACTATGCTGGTGAGTCGGATGAGTAACACTCGTAACCACGGGAGGTAGTGCATGTGTGAAAAGGACACAAAAAACAACACTTTGCTCACGAACGCTGCAGTAACTAGAATGCAACAACATATTTTATGCAAACTTCCATAAATCACCGACAAAGATAAGACACGCGATTAACAAAATATCCGACTAAGTGTTGAATGCCAAATAGCAAATTTATGTGTAATCAAACCCTTCACGTTCAAATTACAACCAAAAGTTACGGCAAACGAATTATTTTACACGTATAACACAAAAACTGATGGTTTTGTTCGAACAACGCAAGTTTGTGTTAAATCACGACCTTTACGTTCAAATTACAACCGAAAGTTATAGCAATTTATTTTACAGGCATAAAACTGACCCGCATTCAACAAGCCATGTGTGGTTTACCATTTGTTTTCATAGATTTCTCTTATCTATTATCTATTCTATTACAGTACATATGCGAGCGGTATTTCCAGAAGGTGGCGAACAAGAGCATGTTCACGGGTCTAAAGGCGACGACGCACTTCGGTCGGCCACAGTTTGAGCTTTTCCTTAACTCACTTCAAACTAAGCACAGCGACGTGAGTATTCAAACGTAGTGGGTTCCAAATCCACAAAAAAGATTCAAAATGAGTTAAAGAGCGTAGAGATGTCTTTGATTGATTACTGTGCGGACCAGAAGAGTTTCAGCAGCTCGTTTGACATTTCTGTCCAGTGGCCTACAGTATTTTTTATGCGTTCGGATTTTAGGTTTTGAGAATATTATGTAGTTTTAATAGGCTGCCTTGGTATTGCCACAATCGGAATAGGCCACTGAAAACCCGAAAAATAATAATAGTTGATCAATACAACACAGTCGGGACGGCAGAAAAGCCCCTTTTTAACAAGTATTTGATGCTTTAACAGGTCCGTAGATTCGGCGTGTTCAGTTGTGGACCACCAGGCCTTACAAACGGAGTGGAGGATGCGTGCAAACAAGTTAACAAAATGAACAAAGCCCGCTTTAGTCATTTCTACGAGAACTTCTAAGTTGGCGCCCAGCCCAACGTGTGGACTACGTTATCCTGCTGTAAAAATCTGTTCATGCTTCTGTTGGTGACTTCCGTATACTGCCGTGGCTCAGAAATTCGTTCATCAAAAATATACGTTTTGTGATACTCGATACGGCTACGCATGGTTCATTGTAGTTAACTAACAGACGATGCAGACACAAGAAAAAAAGTGGCGTACACACTCTAACTTCAATCTGCCTGCTATGGAGACTACCATGGTCACGGTTTTAGCCAAAATAAAAGCTTACATATGTTTCAATAAACAGTTCAAGAAATTTACAACACTACACTGTTTTAATAACGAAGTCTATTTAAAACACAAATCATTAAGATTCGTTTTCACGTCCGTTTATAAATTCGAGAGGTAATAGAAAATGTAGCTTCAGTCAAGGTACAATAACTATTTTGCAAGCCGCATTTCTAAACTTTCATTACCTATTTTATCACTGCAAGACAACATAAAACAAAAATGTTTCTGCAATAATGTAAAACGCTGGCTGCCAACGCTACTTTTTGTACACTCAACCTAGTATTCAAGACATTTAAAATAAGCATCGTAACTAACAGTGTAGAAGTAATTGAATCTCGCGACTTTTTAATTTAACGCAACCTTGCAGAATAATAGTCAGTAACTGGCAAAAATAAAAAGAATCTACCAAAAAACACACGTCTAACTTGAAATGATAAAGAACACCTCCACAGGTTTCAATTTCTGCATCATATCCAGTCCCCGTGTTTAATCTTGGTCGGGATAAACACCTGACTCAGGTATTTTGTCGATAAACGCGTCAAGGCTTGGATCTCGGCTTTCTGACGGCTCTCGGCCATTAACGTTAACTGTAGAGAAACTCACGCTGACGATTCGAAGAAACATACAACATATTTTATGGCCGGAAACAGTTTTAAGCTAGGCTGGCTCACCCATGGGCGGATTTAGGGGGGGGTGTTTGGTGTTAGAACACCCCCCTCAGCAAATACATGAAACTCGCTGATGGACACCGCCAGACGTAGGCGATGCTTTACTGACCTTTGCATTTGCTGCATTACAACGATCTTAAGATCTTTACACATTAAAATATGCCAGTCATTAGGCCAATAAACTCCCCTACAAAGAGTCTATCCCACGCAGCCACAAGAGTACAAGCTAAGTAAAGAAATTTTGTTACGTCACAAAAATTATCCTATTGTTACGCAACTAAAGCTTATTGCGACTGCCATTTCTGCCAGCACGTTTTACAGTAGGAGATAACTGTTATGGTAGTCTGCTTAATTAAAGGATTATTATTATAATTAAAGGACTATGTTGAAAACAACGCGAATTTGAATTGGGCTTTTAATTACAATTTTCGATGGAATTCGTCGACAATGGCATTATCTGGAATGTTTTTGTTATTCTGGATGTTCAAAAGCGNTGGAATTCGTCGACAATGGCATTATCTGGAATGTTTTTGTTATTCTGGATGTTGAAAAGCGCCAATCAAGTCAAACGCATCTGCACTAAGGTGGCGAAATAGCAACTGACATTCAAGACATAGGCACACTGGCCTCCACTTACGGGAAGGCCGAGGTGCCGCTTATATTTGAGGATAAATTCGGCGGTAGCAAACAAATAAGAAATGTTCGTTAAAAAAAGAATGAAAACATTATCGTCGAGTCCTTCCGCCCTTTTTTATCGGTCATTAACGCCAATGAACTTTTTGAAGAGTGAAAACCGAAACTGTTTTACGTTTGCCGAACATCTGATAAACCCGTTGTCACACAGACATCGCTTTGTAACAGAAATATGCAATTTGTAGGTTACTTTGAAGTGACATAACTCTGGCCATCATAAATAATGAATATTATTATGTTTTAAGCAATATTTTGCAGTTATTGTGCAATGACATCACTGTGATTGTGATTAACCTAATTTACGATAGCGATGGGTTTTAATTCGTGTGGTCTTGCACTTGAATG
>QXVZ01023758.1:0-11150 GCA_008931825.1 Phallusia fumigata | reverse complement strand
AACCGAAGTTTGGGAATGTTTGCGTCGACATTTAACGTCCAAATGCGTCATTAGGAAACGTTGCTGATGCTGTGTCGCTGGTTTCAACGACCAACAGACATGATTGCAGTAAATACGGTTTCTCCCTTGTTTGGTATCAGAGCTGCGCAGTGACTTTTTTGACATATGTTTAGAAGGTTTCAAAGGCAATTTCGGTAGACTTTTGATCAGCAACCCATGCAGTGCTGATTTAATGTAAGTCGCTGCAATACAACATTACGCAAAGAAATCACAAAACTTAACCATGTACAAAAAGTTATATTTTGCGCTATACTTTTGCAGGCACATGTGCAGAGGCACATGGGACACAATGAGGTCGAGTTGGTGCTTTAGTTTAAATTCCTTTCGAATCTTTTGAGTCGTTGTCCATTCCTGTCAGTAAGTAATGCAGGTACTGATGTGAAGCACAATGAGGAAAAGTGCAAGAGATTTAACAACAGCTATTTCAAGCGCTTTGCTGCCACCAGTGTAAGGTTTTCCGTTGCAACCATCTGGAACAAAGATAACAGTTTAAAAAAATAAATAAAAAGAGATGTTGACATAAACTCGTTGTTATTAGCGGAACACACAAATTTGAATACTAGTTTGGTAAAAAAAGTAAAATTGTCACAAAACTTGCATGCAGTGTTTGTATTAATGGTGAAAAAGCGACTGAATGTATCTGTTAAATTAAGGTTGGTCAACCGTGTTTTTTACCAAACGTTTTTATACCGGGAAAAACTTTACCTGTCGTGCATTTTTCGATGCAATATTTGTTGTCAAACAACTTCTGTTTCACATTTTCGCATTCTGATTTGTGTGGATGGCCGCAACCTCTCATAATCACTGTGGAATTGTGTTTACGCTCTGCAAATCCAGACGTTATTTAACACCGGGGTTAAAATGCCTTTTGAAAAGATTAAAGATACACGAAGAATATTGAAACACATAATAACTCGTTTAATTTGGGTGCAATTACTTCTTAAAATCTGTTGTTTTCCACCTCCTAATTTTTTGGCAAACGCTTTTGAATAGACAATCTACAAACAGCCATGCTTACCGTACACCGAAATAGTGACACACACATCCGTGTCTACTAGGCACGGTTGAAGGTAGATGTTAGAAATGTTGGGTCCCAAGCAGTTGTCGGTTGTATACGGGTTCATAGGTAAGGGGCCTGCGTAGCACGTGTAGCATGTCATCTGACCTTCGACTGCAAACACACGGCAGTTTGTGGCTGAATTACGCTTATTTTTTACAGGAGGGAGGGTGGTCGTTATAAGCCTAACCTTCTTTTAATGTTGTTTAATACACGTATGTGGAAAGGCATGCAAATAAGAAACAAAACCTACACTCTGTGTCTTACTTGTTGACAAACAGGAGGCGATGACCACAGCAGTAACAAAATATGCGTACATTGTATCCAAAAAAAGTCACAAAAGTTTGGTTTGTATTAAGCTACACGAAATTCAAAACCTCTGAAAAATGTGTTTATTATACCTTTCTGTAAGCGCTAATTGCAAAATTTGCACCTTGCCAACTTCATCAAAGTTGCCATTTTAGTGAATCATTAACTAGGCGTCTCCTTTTTATTAGTATAAAAGCATCATGCATTTTTTCTGTTTCTGAAATGTGCTGGTTCTACCACTTCTTTCGGACGCCTAGGAATACTTTTAATACCTGACCTTGGCGATTTGTTCACATTGGGTCTGACAAAGAGTCCCCTTAGAAAAGTGGCTCAAAACACCGTTTTTTCACACGTAAACAAGCCACAATTACGTGTAAGATTTGCCACGTTTGTCTGTCATTATGTTTCGCCCATAATTGATGCTTTTAAAACGACATTTTTTCTGCATTTTCTAACCTTACAATAATGTGTTAGAATTCTCCAAAGCAATTAGATTTTATTTTTTAATGTTACAGAATCGACTTTCTGGGTTAGGCTTCCAAACACCCTAGTAATAGATAGTAAAAGTGTTTTGGCTCTGAAACACTACGATAACATAAATAAACTGGTTATAGGTACTTGTTTAACTGAGAGGAAGTCACACGTAAGGAGGGCCAAGATGTTCTTGTTGTGTAACGCAAATTTACATGGTAGGAGTGTACTGCTGGATATTTAGCATAGAAGTTGTGCTGATGCCTGCAACATTCTGCATGAAAACTAAACTGTGCAATTTTGTTACTACAATATGTTTTTGGCATAAACGAATAACACCTTTGTTTCTAGTTCCTCTGTTTGACTATTTTCTGCTTAAACATGTTGGGTTTAGTGCATCGTCGTGTGAAATAGCAATTCTAACTGCTGCAAGTTCTAGCAAGCATAATACAAACATAAGCATTTGTAATATTGCTGGATCCCCGATACGCTNTAATTTTAGGTCAAAAATCACAACACAAGTGTTTGCAGCAACGCCGCATTAACATTTTTTGGACCATATGTGTCGTGCCATACGCCCAGAAGCGTTTGCCCAAGCCGTAACTGATGGAAACGACGATATGATTAGCAGCAGGCGTAAAACAATCCAACATCTGCAATGATTGGCGTGGGTGAACTTTTAGTTTAAGCTTCCTGATAAACTCCATGCTCATTGAAGTTATTGTGTTGAAGCTTTTTTCTCCGTGCCATGTGGAAATGGGAAACTTTACATTGATCGTGCGACCAGATGCTCTGCACTTGGAACTAATTTCGGCTAATACAAGAAATTGTCTGTTTTCCTAAATGCCCGTGCTTGCGGTGTATATAAATGCGACTGGTGGTTCGCCGTTTCTAACTTTCTGCAGCAAAAGTCAAAAGTAAGTTCGGAATGCGTTTTGATGAATTAGGTCAAACTGACCAGCGGCGTTTGAACATTTTTTTGCAGATGTACAAGCTCTTGCTCGCTCTCCTCCTTATCGGGGTGCTCTGCACCATGGTTGAAGAATCTGTAGGCCTTTCGTGCGCCAGGCGTCGTCGTAGATATGTGACCAGACGTCGACGGTTCGTGTGGAGGCGACGACGATTCGCGCACAGCCGACGAAGGCGTAACAACTCTCAGTTATGTTCTTGCAGTTGACTGGCGCAAAATTGAACACGGTGGTTTGATTTCTATTATTGCGACGGACCTGGTCACCTGCAGGTTTGGGCATAAACATAATCAGTGCTGCTGATTCAATTAGGCTTGTTGTACGTCTTAAACTGTTTTGTTTTGAAGAGAAAAGTCGACGGAACAAGAGCGACTGCGACATGAACTTGACCGCAAGGAGAATGACGAAGAGCAAAAATGTCCGGCATCACATTTTCTATATGAATAGCTTTCAATAAAAAAACAATACAAAGTTGTTGATTATTTTGTGATTGGTTCGTTTAACGTTTACAAACGCAAAAAATGCAATAACCAGGATTAATATGTCTCAACGAATCAGAGGTTTATATGTAAATGTTCAAAATTCGGTAACAATTAAGAACAAAGCAAAGTTAGATGAAAAAGTGATTTTCTCTTTAATGCGGGTTTACGAGTAAGCTTTGGAAAAGTAGCGCACATGATAGTTCCTGTTCCTCACAATATAATCTAATTTGTAGCAAGAACTTTATACAAATGCACACGCAATTGACATACCTTTTCAAATTTTAGGTGGATTTGACGAAAATTCCTGTTACCTTGATTGTGGATAATACACAAAGTTGTAGGCTATGTTTCATACAAATGCAAACTCGTTTAAGACATAACTTCTTTCTAAGCTGACGGAATTTTTTAGATAAATTTTCGAGAATTAGAAAAAAACGTTTTTTTCCGACTACGTTGCATACACAAATCTGCAGGTAGAAATCATTAACATGTACTATAGACGTTTGTATTCAAATGCCAAAATCTGATGCGCAAACGAATTCCATTTCCTATTTTGCAAACAACCAGAGGATAGATTTTCTAACCGGGAATGTATTACTCATATAACTATCGCAAATTTTAGCTTTTGGATTAAGATGTCCCTATTCCTTACTTGCGTATGTGTAACCTTTTATGCGTTGAACTTACTATCATTAGGCCTATTCTCTAGACTTTTACACGAAAATCGAGCGTTAAGAACGCTGCACACATGTATTTGGATTTCTAAGGAGCTGTTGCACACGTACTAGACCTTAACAATGCCAGGTAGAAACAAAATATTCCATATCGGTAGCTCTACGACCAACCTTACCCCAGAAAAAATCTATATGTCAAAGACAAAAAACAAAATATCCTAAACCCTTGGTGCCGTTACATAGATACGTGAAATTAGGACAAAACACTCCCATCTCATTTAAAGACAAGGCAAATATTCATCAAAAAATCAAAATCACAAGTAGGCAATATTGGTTTACATGGTTGACTTTTCTCTCACCCAAGTTGTGTTGCGCACCATCCTTTCACGACACGTCACGCCCGTTGATTGTTGCCATAACATCAACAGCAACAGTGAGAGGTCCCGAAATTTAGGAATAAGCTAATCTCTGGGTGGAATAGAAAATCTTAAGCACATTTCCATCAAAGCGGTTTATTCGCCGTGTCAAGTTTTAAGAGTGATTACAACACCCACGCCTTGTACTTTGCAGTCAAATCTGGTCAAACCGTTTTTATTAGAATTCGTTTCGGAGATTGCAAAACATTTAACATTTGGTGTCACGTTTCATCGTCTTTTGAACGAAATACTGTGAAAGTGTTTTTTAAGTAACACTTTTTGATGGACGTACAGCAAAGATTGGTAACTACAAGGGGTTATATTATTATCCACTTTACACTTACTGCATAGTTGCATCAACAGTGACTATTATACGAACCATTTTAACACGTAATTTCCTTTATGCGAACAACCGAGATATGGAAACTGGAATTTCACGAGACAATTTCGCCTACAAAAGAGCAAAGTTTGAATGGATAACGGAATTTGGCAGTGTAAAGCGCACCAAATCTCTCATTAATCCAATCTTTAATTCAAAAAGCGGTTTTGGCGTGTGATAACTGGCTAAATAAAATCGTGCACTTGAAATAGCTGCGGGTGCCGTATGTGTAGCTGTCACCTTTTAGCCTGCGCGCGCCTCGCCTATTCCACAAGCGCGTGTGCTTACGTCATGATTTCGTGGAATCGCGAATGGCTGCGAGGCACGAGTTTTCGCAGCATAAATACCGGGGGTTGAATCGCTAACAGGGCAGAGGTCGCAGATGAGGCGGCAATGCAGAAGAGACAAGAAGGCAATTGCTTCAGCAAAAAACAGAATTTCCTTAAAACGTTCGGCAAATAAGGGTAGAGAATACAGCGGACACACTTTGGGTAGTGCTTTAGAAGATTCAACATGATGTTGGTGTACGTAGATATGCTATAGCTACCAATTTATTTACTGATAGAAAGTATAAGCTTCTTATTTGCCAAAAACATTACTTGTGAAATCATGTCAAAACTTGCAGCCATCCTAGTCTTGTCAGTTTGCGTCACTTTGGCGATGTCCCAGGAAAATCCAGGTGAGAATTATAGGTTTTTTAAACTCAACATGTTACTTTTTTCTCAAGATCTGTGCCTGTTTTTTCTCCCGAGTAATACAGCAAACATGTCACGTGATCGCAAATCAAACCAAGAGTTTGTGTCATTGCAGACGAGTGCAGCAGGGTCCCATATCACTTCGGCAACGAAACCACTGTGACGGTCACGTGTCATCTGAACGGACCAATCACCATCAATGACAATTTTACTTATGCGACTCTACGTGGCATCCAAAACCCCGCCAAGCACAGTAAGTTAAACAACACATTTATAGGTACCAAGTTACAGAAGTCCTTTGTGGTTGAATATTAAACCTCTAGACTATGTCGCAAATATTCATGCAATAATTTTGGGGCAAAATCATTAGGGATAGTTGTAATGTTGCGATTAAACCTTAAATTTTGCTACAAACTCGGAACAGAAACGTGCAGGCAACGTGTTGTTTCGTAGAATTTTGGACGTGTTGTTTCGTCGGACGAGTCACGTTTACGATTATAGGAAAAGTGCATTGGTCACATTTTCATTTTGTCCTAATACAGACCAAAAAGAGCCCGGTTTTGAAAGCCAAACTGCAATGTGCTTATGACCTGTCATGGGCAAATTTTATGGCAAAAATTGAAAGTCGACATAAAGAAATGGTACAAGAAACCACATAGAGGTGGTAACATGTGCTTTGACTTTGAGACTGTCATCTGTCCAAACAAACAACTCTACCACAAATGCGTAACCATCGGACGAAATTTCAAGTATCCGTGGATGGTATCCTTTCTTCTGGCACAAATTAGACTGCAAAAAACAAGTTTTGCAAAAATCAAGGTTCAAACCAGCTCTATACTGCCGTGTTCCAACATAGGATTGGTTTACAAAAACCTGACTTTAATGCTTGTTGTTAACACACATACACTGTTTTTCTACAGAGGATGATGCGCTTAGTAATGAAGAAGACGAAACAAATCTCAGTGAGATCTTATATCGCCTTATCATGACTGAGTCGGGTGTCAGCAGTATCGAAGATTGGGGATTTGGATACGAACCCACTCTGAAGGTAAACAAATCAGGAAAAACTTTACAAATAAAGCTTGCAAGTGCGCTATTGTGCTGTCATTTTAAATTGCAAACTCTGCTAATTATGTCTGATCAAACGTTTTGAAAACAGATAAAGCTTTGCACATAAAAAACGTCTGATTTTAGCAATTTTGCTGCCCAAACATACAAATGTATTTCTACTTACAAGGAGCTCAATCTTCGCCAAAACAGCCTCAAAAGCATTGGACGCTACACCTTTGTTGGTATTTCAAACCTGGAGATTCTCGATTTGGGCGATAACTCTATCGCAACTGTTCAACCACTTTCGTTCGTGCCTCTACGCAACGTCAAGACTTTGGAAATGGACAACAACAAGCTTACATGGATCAACTCCTTAACGTTTCAGGGTCTTAATGAGGTGGATAGATTGTAATACAAAATACGAAGCAAACAGTATTGTTAAGCCTGCTGAGAAATAATGGTTCGTGCAGAACCAGTTACTGGATATTTGTTAAAAATCAGAACTTTTTTCTGAATTAGATCAACTTCATCAATCTCGACAACAACAACATCAGCCGGTGGTCCAGCGCCGCGTTCGCGTCTCTATGGCAACTCGAGTATCTTCACCTCGCCAACAACCGTATTTCGTCGCTCGATGGCAGCAAACTCGCAGGAATGAACGCTCTGAAATATTTGTCTTTGAAAGGCAACGTTATTGACAGCATCGCGGCTGGTGCATTCAATGGCAAACCGAAACTGGAGACTTTGGACTTATCTGGTAAGTTTAACAAACAAGTTAGAAAACAACCACATTCTTGGGGTGTCGCTTGAGTCAGTAAATGAACTTAATTATTAATTACCAATAGTGATGCACTAGAGCAAAACCATGAACTCCATAAAATTTGTTTCCATTCACCATTGCCCGAGTATAGGTAAATATTTTATGTTCCAGGCAACAAATTAAGTAAGATAACGACACAAACATTCAGTGGATTGACGTCACTGAAGACACTCAACCTGCGCAACAACGTCATCAGGACGATCGACGACCTCTCTTTCGCACATATACCTCAGATGCGCGAGTTGGATCTGTCGCACAATGGTAAGTGAGATCACCAATGTACGAATCCAGTTCATTGACATGGTATTAGTATCACAACCTAGTCTTATGGCGAATTAGGTCCAAATGTTTTAAATGTTGGAATCTTTGGTTTTTTCAGGCCTTGTAACATTGAGCCGAGGCATGTTTATCGGCATGGAGAACATCAACAGTTTCAATGTTGCGGACAACTGGATGCAGGCAACTGCTCTTTCGCCTGATCCAGAGTTCGACGAACCGAGAAACAAATTGGTAAACACAACGTTGTATTGTGATTGTCAAACGAAATATTTTCTTGTTCCAAGATGCTGTTGTGAAAATTACATACGAATTAACTGATTTCGTTGATTTTAGATCGAAGCCATTGGAATCATATGCATCAAACCAGGAGTTTATTACGCTGACTTTTCGGGAAACTTACTCAAACCTATGCTGCAGGTAAAAACTGATGATTTCTTCATATCAATCCAATAGTTCATTAGGGTGAAACACCAAATGTAGAATAAGACAAATACTTATTTTGAAAAACTGTTACTACTTGTGGCCTTAGTTAAGTTTGCACTCATCTAAACATCAACAAACTTTCAGAACGTGACAGAATCTGCACTTGGATTTGACTTTTCTGATCGCAGTCAGCATGTCTGCGTTTTCTGAGCTAAGATTTCATGGCTACTACAAACTACAACTGTTTCAAGGAGGGGTAATCACTACACAGATGAAAAGACAACCAGAAACCATATCTTAGCCATTCTACGCTCTTTCACACTATTGCACTTAGCGTATATGTTTACTTGTGTATATTTTGTATTCCTGCGTGCACGTAGCCAATTTTGTGGTGTCAAAGCGATGTGTTCATTCGTCTTTGAATAAAATGAAGCCGAGCATTTGCCCAGAGTCTTTTTTGGAACCTTACTCAGTTTCAGTGAAATGCGACTTGACCCACAAAGATTAAGAATAAAATCCTATCGCGATGTGTCAGCGATTTGACCATAATGTCACAACCAATATTCTCCCAATAGCTTTCTTTTAATGTTAGGCAATGTTAAACATGCATTAATTGCTCATCATGAAATGCACCTTATTTTTAATCAAGCCGTGTTCGCAGAAAGCCCTGGCCTATGATTTTTCTTTTTCCGGTATGATTTCGAAAACTTCTATCAATTTCGATTCAATTGTAATTGAAGCTCTGCTTTTAACAGTTTTAAAATCGTTGCAAACAGAATTTACGAAACCAAAAAAATCAAATAAGTGATGCAGCCTATTGCTGCGCAGGATTTAAATGTTATCAAATCTGGCCTTTGCAAAAACCAAAAAACTCACTTTTTTCGACGTCTTCACAAACGACAAACCATTTATTGGTTACAAGAACGTTTCTCAAAAATATTGACAACCACCTATAGAAACCAAACGACGCAAAAGCTTACAGAATGGCAATTTTTCAAACAACATTATCCCAATGTTGTATTGAAAGAGGTAAATATATCCATATATTTTGTTCAAAAACGCTTTTATGCTTGTTACTAAAACAACGCGTTTAATCGCATACACCTTTGTTTGAAATAACCTTGCGTTAAAAAGCAAACTTTTCATTGTACGAAAAACGTTTTGTGATTATTTCGAAGTAATCTGTTTATTAGTCAAACTGTTTTTTATCTAATCAAAGTAACCGTATAGAAAATAGGGCTGTAACAGGAATGGTAATTGAAAGTAAATTGACCAAAGTTTGACCAAAGTTTGGGTCTTTGGTGTGTTTATTTTTGTGCTGCGAACGTCTGGATGTAAGTCTGTAAGCTATAGAAACAAAAAGAATATTAGTAACAGATTAATAAAAATTAAAGCGGTTTAACAAAATTCACAAGCTATAACGCGACCGGTTTGCAACCAAAGTGGCAATCGAAAACATTCCATTTTTTCTTAGCCCCAGTAATTAGATATCTGTACAAACTTTATTAAGGTCTTACACATTGTCAACGCATTGTATTTAAAGTGTCAATGACACATTAAAGTCCATGTTTTGCAAAATGTGTCCAGTAGTACGTTTAAAGCAAAATCTACACCCCGTCGGATATTACCGTTTACCGTTTCATGTTTATGAAACCCCAAGGAAAATGTAATCACAATCAAACATACTTCGGTTCATATGACCAGCAGTCCTTGTGTGGGTAGTAGTTGCGTGATATGTTGTCAGTTTTCAAAATGCTTTTATCACATAGGCTAACAAACAGCATAAAAAACGAAAACTTTACTGGGTTTATTGAAACATAAATTGCCAAAACTGGTTATTAGATTACAGCACACAAAATTTCAAGCAACAGGTTTTACTTATACTTACGTCAACTCGCCATGCCAAATAGGCCTCCACTAACACTTTTGCCCCGGCAATACGCCTGTCGTTGGCCAACGAAAAAGCGCACGGCCAAACAAAACACCCCGCATGCCAAAGGCGTCACAACAGGCATTTCCAATCTTTAGATTAGAGACTATTTTTCCGTACATTTTCTGTATGTATCAGCGAATCAGAGGTTTATGTATAAAACATTCTGTTGTAATTAGGAACAGAGCAAAGTTAAGTGAAAAGTGATTTTCTCTTTACTTCGGCTTTACAAGTAAGCTTTGGGAAAGCGGAGCACATGATAGTTCCTGTTCCTCACGATATAAGCTAATTTGTAGCACAAACTTTATACAAATGCAAAAGCAATTGACGCATCTTTTCAAAATTAGGCNATGATTTATCAAAAGTTTGACCGTTTGTTGAATTTCCTGAGCACATATCACTACACTTTTTGCTGCAGCAAAGTCGAGATCTTGTTGCTTTGCGTAGAAGTCGGCGGCAATGTTGAAAAACAGAATGGCTTCTAAATATTTGCCGTCGTTTTTACGTTTCGTGCCTTCTGTAGTGACTTCTAGTTGACCTTCGATTGACATTGAAAGTTGTTGTTTTGTAGTTTTTGCTTCGTCATACTTTTTTTCTTTCAATAAATTCACATATTGCTGGACGTGTTGATTCAAGTCGCCATTTTTATCTGAAGGGAAAAAAAACTATTGTATTTTGATGGTTCATATTAAATAATATGTGTATAAATGGCTGGAGTAAAGTTTATATTTTAAAACTTCTTAGTGGAAACCGTTGTCATTCGATTTGTTTAAAAACTGTTGAATTGGCGCATGCGCACTAAGCCCCCGCGTTTCTACATTTATGTTTGACAAACTTTTAAAAACCCTAAAAGGTGACTGATTTTGTTACTTGACTTAAACCATTCGTCAAAGTGCTATGCAGTGGCGCCCACTTGTGGTCGTTTGAGGTGCGCTTTCTTGCAGTCTCGAGATGGAAACCACAAGTTGGGAGCATTTTGTCCTTTGAGTCGTATATAGTTTATGGCGTCAAGCGCGGCGAATTTGTTCGACATCGGCAACATGTTTGATAACATTTAATTAGTTTCGTTAAACTGGTGTTTGGAAATAAAATTCAAATTACAAGCCAAGCAGGGACCTATTTTTGGCTACTTTTACC